>APFE030200855.1:108900-139758 GCA_000404065.3 Pinus taeda | reverse complement strand
ATATTGGTTCTTTTGAAAAACATACCAGAGGCATAGGTTCCAAGCTAATGTCCAAGATGGGCTATGAAGGAAAAGGATTGGGAAAACATGCACAAGGTATTGTTGAGCCAATAATGGTTGAGAAAAGGCCTAAGTATTTGGGACTTGGCTATGGACAGACTTATGGAGAGAGTTCCAAAGCTGCCATGAAGGCCATTGAAATAGTTCCAAAAAGGAGTTTCATTGCAAGCCCTCTACCTTAGAAGTGTGAGGATTGTGTTCAGGAGGAATGCAATAGCTCGAAACATCATTCGCATGATGCTAGTGTTCAGAAGCACATACTTGAACCAGAGAGTTGTGGAAACTCTGACAGCCTTGAAGAAAGTGATAGTGTTCCAAAGGGAGCTACTTCTTCATTTGCTTCACCTCCTCATGAAGGCAATAAAGGTGAAAGAGGTAGGTACAAATTTGGTTCTAAACACATTCCTTTTGATTTTGTAAAGCATGGAAAAAGAATTGCATGTTCTTTTTGTGGTTTGGATAACCATTATGTTTCTAGATGTTGGAAGAGGATGGCCACATATAGGAAACTTTTGAAGGAAAAGAAGCAAGAAGCCAAAGGTCCACAGGACAAGGAAAATCATGTTGTCAAAAGGATGCATGTGTGTTGCACTTACTGCCATAAGAAAGGGAATCTTGCTAAAAGGTGTTGAACTTTGAATCCAGCGTTGCTTCCACCAAAGTTGAAGGAGAAGATGGAAAAAGAAAATGGCATGGATGGAAATAAAGATTCCATGATTGATGTGGTTCAGGATGATTCACATATTGATGCTGATGTGCAAACAAAGGAGGGACCTTTGAAATGGATTGTAAGAAATGGTTAGAATTCTTATCCAATTAAGGTTGCATGTCTAGTGATGCATCTGTTTGCATTTCTTTGTGGAATAAATGCAAGTTGCAGGATGTTACCAAATGGTAAATAGAAAGAAGTTGAGTAGGAAACTCACTTTATTGCTACAACAATATGTTCATTTTAGCATTGAAAGTATAGTGTAATTAAGCGAAAGTTGATAGATGGAATGCATGCTTGAGAATGATATGCATGTGATGCTAGCTTGGGAGAAGTTAACTTGGTTTCCTAAAATGGGGATAAGGATGAAGTGTTTCATCTTTTGGAAAAGAGTCCTAAAGGTATTTTCCTACATGCTCGACTTGAAGGGTCGTTTGTTGTAAAGGCATGTTTTATTGGTTTGTCATTCGTATGCAGATACAAGACATGGAAGGGTTCACAAGATGTGAAATTTGTTTCTTTGTTGAAGAAAGAGTTAGCCCATGCAATTGTTGTTTGTATGCCTCCTATTGTTAACAGTTGTTGTTGGAAACTTTTCAAACTAGTACAAATGAAAGTTTCTGTGAAGCAGATGTACTTCACATTTTTTTGAGCCATCTTGGATCAAGGATCAAGGCAAGGAAGCTCAAACTACCTTCTGTAAACTTCACAACAGAAGTTTTGCATGAAGTCAAGGATGAAAACCGTTCTTCCCAAGACAACCAACCCATCCAATAAGGGAAGTGATTAAAGATTTTGGCTCAGAGGCACTATGCGAAGGCAAGTGTAGGGAGGCTAAAAGGAGATGGTGTTGTTACTCTCATTTACTGCTCAAACAAGTATATCAGTCTCTTGATGGACCAAAAGTTCTTTTAGTGGGAAGGCATGATCTGAAATTGGATCCTTAAACTCTCTTAAAGCTACCCAAACTCTATTAAAACTCATACCGGAGTTTAAAGTCCTATGGACGTCGAAGCCTATCAGAAATAATCTCTGAAAAATGACAATTTGCAGCCAACACAGAGCAATGAGTACCTTTGGTCAAAGCGCATTGACCAGTGGCCCATGGAGACTGTGCATGGCACAAAAATGGTAGTTAGAAGGCTAAGACTTGAAAACAGAGGTTGTTTCTAATGCGCGATTAGCGCTGGGGAAAACCCCTCGAGAAGGAAAAATCCTGAGTGCTCAGTCACAAGGGAAGCCAGAGAACCATGGGAAATGCACTGAAAACAGACGACAACTCTTGCGCTCCAAAATCGGTGGAATATCAGAAGCATTTTGGGCGGTAAGAGGAATTGTCAGAGGACCCAGTGATTCCATACGTTGATTGACGCGTGTCTGGCGGATGAGAGAGAAAAATACTCTCATTGCGGGCTAACGTTCGAGCAAGTCAATCATGTGATAAGAGTGATAACCGTAGGATCTGGAGGCCCCAGATCTAACGACAGAGATTGCACCCGGTGGAAGACCGGACCCGATAGAGAATTAAGCTACAATACATAAAGGTTTGAAGTGCGATGTGGATGATGAGTTGGCAGAGATTCAAGTTCCACGGGCATTCTTGGAGTAAATGGAAACGACGACTGTTTCAAACGATTGAGTGTTTCTGGTGAACCTGACACTTATCCATTGCAGAATAGGAGGCCGCTTCCTTGTGAGGTGATGTAGTGACTGTAACAGCCAAAAGAAGGGATTCGAACAGTCGTGAGATATATTGGCCTTAAGCCAAGAAAAGAGAGAACAATAGAAAAAAAAAAAAAAGCGAACAGTGAAAAAAAATTGAATGCACAGAGAGTCTGGGGAGTAACTCGAAGGTCGAGTGGAAAAGCTAGAGAGCTCAATTGACAGCAAGATATTGCTGTTGGAGTTGCTTAGAAGTCAAGCAACTCACAAAGGCATGAAAAGGCCAGGACAAAGAGCTCATAGAAGCTAGATCCAAGAGCCAGAGCGAGTGCCAGAAGTGAGAGCTGAGAGCCAGAACCAAAGCCCGAGCCACAGAGCTAGAGCTAGAGTTAGAGCCACAGCCAAAGCCAAAGCCAAGAGCCAGAGCTAGAAAGCCAAAAGGGATAAAATGGTGTTCTAAGCCCAATGTTCCTGTATAAAACATTGGAGTTAAGTGTAGCACTTGTAAAAGAATTGAAGCCATAATCCCAAAGAGCCTAATTGAGTTGATTAGAGCTCAAGGAGATGTAGCCCAAGATATTAGGGTGAACTCCATATTATCTTGTTGTCTTATGTGTTTGTTTTTACTACTGCTTTAACTATTGTTATGTGCATTTATATAGCATTTTAAGTACCTTCCCATATCAGCACAAACAACAGATTTTAAAGTAAATAACCAGCTGAAACAAGTACAAGCATACACCCATATTTTCAAGCATTTCTTATTTCTGCATTGGTTAATCAAATATACTTGGGAAAATCTAAAGATTTGCAAGTGGGAGATGTTCTTGTAAGTTAGACAAGAAGCCTAAGAGCCCCATTTTCAGATCATAGGGAATAAGGGATCACATTGTCTCCAATATCCATGGGAAAGAAACTCCATTTGCAACGTGGAAAGAACTGATAGAATTGTTCGAGAATATTAGTGACCACAGGAAGATGGAGCTCAAGGTTAAACCTCAAAATATCAAGATGCAAAAGAATGACATTATTCTGCAGTATATGAGAAAGTTCACACAATGTCATGGTGAACTTGGTGTTAATGTTGTAGAAGATGACTTGGTAAGCCTAGCCCTTTTAGGCCTTCCCAAGAGCTGGCATAACTACCAAGATTTGATGAACGTGAGGGAGAACTACCAAATTTGGAATTCTTATGGTCTAATTTGGTATAGGAGGAAATAAGGTGAAATACCGAGATGGGACTTCATCCAATGGAAAGGATGAAGAAAAATTTACATTGGTTGGAAAGGGAAAGAAAGGAAAAGGGAATAAATATAAATCTATGCCAAAGTCTAACTAAGGGGGAAAGAAGAAATATTTATCCAAAATTAAATGCTTTCATTGTCATGAATTTGGGCACTATGCCACAAAGTGTCCACACAAAAAGGTAACCAAGAAAACCTTAGGAGGCACAATAGGTGAAGTCTTGGCTTCACAATTCGAGCTTGACTTTACCCTCATCACATGCATGGTCAACACAGTGATAGGGAGTGTGTAGTACTTGGACTCAGACGCATCATTCCACATGACAGAGTGTAGAGATTTTTTTAGTGACCTAGAAGAGAAAGATTTATAGATGCACATTGAGTTGGGGGACAACAAAAGGTACAACACAACTAGGCTACCCTCTCAAGATGAATGATGTCATGTTCATTTTTGGGCCTAAAGAAAAATATCATCTTTGTTGCAATTTTGGAAAACCGTGGTTATGATGTGATCTGTAGGAAAGGAAAGACATTCTTGAGACACATAGCCAAGAGACAAGTGAATCAAATTGGGGTTTGTGTGAAGAAAATGTATAAGCTAGATGTAGAAGACTGTGTTGTTTTAAGCATTAAGGTGTTGAAATCACGAGGTTGTGATGTCAGTGAACTTTGGCACAAAAGACTTGGTCATTTGTATTATGGTGTCTTGAAGATTATGTAATAGATAACCACTAGCCTTCCCAAAGGAGTGCTTAATTAGAAAGCTGTATGCAGAGGATGTACCTTGGGGAAGTACACAAAATACACATTCCATGATTGGAATAACAAAGCACATGCAGTCTTGGAAAGGATCCACTCTAATTTCTATGGACCTTTCTTGACAGACTCCACTACCAGACACAAATATTTTGTTATTTTTATTGATGACTTCTCAAGCAAGTGTTGGATCTTCTTCATGTGGAAGAAAGATGAGACATCCTCTAAGTTCGTAGAATTCAAGGCACTGGTTGAGAAATAGCTTAGCAACAATGTGAAGGCTCTCAGGAGAAATAATGGAGGTGAGTATGTGTCGAATAAATTCAAGAATTTTTGTGCGAAAGAAGGCATTCGACGAGAGTTGATAGCACCCCACAACCCATAGCAGAATGGGGTGGCTAAGAGAAACAATCATAGCATTGTGGGAGAAGTAAGGGCGATGTTGTATGACCAAGGCCTACCTCTACATTTGTGGGCTGGGGCATGTAACACAACAGTTTATTTGTAGAACCGAAGTCCTCATTAGATTTGGGCATGATTACACTAGAGGAGGATTTCTTTGGGAGAAAACTGGACGTATCACACTTCAACATTCTTGGAGCCTTTGTTTACTGCCATGTATCCAAAGAATGAAGGAAGAAGCTTGAGATGACAATAGAATTGGGGGTATTTGTGGGTTACACAAAAAATCTACACAACTATTGTGTGTACTTTCCATCTCTCGTAATGATAATTACGTGAAGGTATGTAAAGTTTGATGAGGAGAAAACCATGCAGTTCTCTTTTGAGAGAGAGCTTCAGATCCCACCAGAAGAGGAGATTTTATTTCCAAATGAGGAGCCTCAAGAAGTTGTGGAGTAGCCACAAATTGAGGAGCAGAGAGTTGAGACAGTCACTCAAGGAGAACCATCTGGAGAAGGCCGAAAAAGAGCCAAGGAAGTTGAGAGAATTGTGTAGGATGCGAGGGGGAAAGTGGGTGCTCCTTCAAATTTTCACAGGTAGGGAATGTCACCTGTTCACTACACTAGATGATTTGAAATTGATTAAGGATCTATAAAAAGCCTACAATTCAAAGTTACTGGATTCGAGTGGAAGCAACGCCATTACGTATAGATCACGAAAATTATCCCAATGCAACTTGAATGAGTGCATTTGGCCTCTAGATGAATGAGAAACTATGTGTTGAAGTTTGCGACGAACCAATGCATGTGGCATTTTTATTGCCTGACATGGCATTCATAATCAATAGGTCCAAAGCTCAGTTTCAGTTGTAGGTGCAACATCTCCATTTTGGTTGTGAGGTGAAATATTGGGTTGGATGGGTTAAAAGGCGACTTTTTTTTATATACATGGTGATGACATGTATATCAAAATTTCATAGTATTATTATTTACAAAAACCTATGTAAAAACTATGTAGCAGAATGACGCAAATGTGATATGGGTTATAAACCTATGTTTAAACCATGGCAACATAATATATTAGAAACCATATGTTACAAAATATGGCGGAGCTTAATATTACAAAGTTTTAAACCATTTGCACAAATGGTTAGTAAAACCACCACGGATTTTTGGTTTAGAGGTCACCGCCACTGAAAACGTTGGGAACCATTCTATCACATGGTAACATATCATGCCATGGAAACTGTCGGAGTTAACGCTACTGCCATCGAACCACCACACCAACAAAATACATGTGAACAATCATCACCGCTAAAGTTTGTTTGTTATGGCACAATTAGTTTGTTGGTTGTTGGTCCAATGCTATGTGTGTGTATGTAATTTTATGCGATGTAGGAGAGGAGACATGAGCTTGGCTCCTTGAGAGGAATTGTAACATTCTATGCAGCATAATAGTTTTGGAGCAGCTTTGAAGACTTGGAGGCAAAACTTTCAAGCTTATTCAGGGAGTCGTAGGAGGTATTTTTCTGAGCCGTCAGTTGCATTAGTATTATGAGGCTAAGCAGAACATAGTTGGACTAGTTAGAGATCCTTTTGATGTAACTTTTATGTAATTTTATGGCTTTGAATATTTAATATAAAGGCATCCCCATTGAATACCAGGGCCCAGAGATGTAGGCTTGAAGATAGCCATACTCCGTTAACAATTCTTGTGCTTCTTTTCTTTACATGTGGTTGTTGTTCCATTTTACTACAAAATATCTATTAGTTCTTCATGCTTGTGTGCTTAATGGTGTTTTTAATAATTCATGTATTTACACTTTCTAACGTTAAGCAATTCACATTTCAATAAACGATCAAATTTGGGATCATTTGGTATCAGAGCAAGGTTATTGATAATTGTGATTGGTAAGTTTGCATGATCACTAGGAGAAAATAAAATCTTGGTGAAGGAGAACTTGTTGAAGGACATCTAGAAGTTGGCTCGAGAAGCAGGACAACTCGAGGAGAAGAGATGGCTAAAGAAGTAAGCTGTGAACATCCTTTTGGATCTAATTCATGCTTCATGGATGATTTCATCACCTTGCGAGCCATGGTCGAAGAAATGTATCGAGATTTTAAGAAAGCAAAACATGAAGATGAAAAACCTAATGAGAAAGAGGGACAACCATCAGAATCTAGAAAAGAAGGTGAGAGTGATAAAAAAGAACATATCACTTCTCTCTTGAATCCATATAAAACTTTGAAGCCGATGTTGAAGCTCGATGTTAAGTTCAAGTTACCCATGTACAATGGAGAAGTTGATGCCAAGAAACTTGATAACTGGGTTAGGCAAATGGAGGTATACTGTAGCGTGCAACGGATCTGAAGGTGAAGTTAATATCAGACTAGCATCGCTTCATTTAGTAGGCACAACATTGATTTGGTGGCAGAGTAAGTTACAGAAAGGTACTCAGCATATCAATAAGATTTTTCCATCATGGTTTAATTTTTTTACTACACTTAGAAAGAAATTCTATCCATTGGGATATAAGGAGAAAGCTTTAATAGAATGGCAAGGATTAAAATTTAGGTAAGGTCATTCAGTGCAGGAATATATAGATGAGTTTCGTAAGAAGGCGTTGATGCTAGATATTCCTTTGTATACTAATGAAAATCTAATGAAATTCATAAGAGGATTACCTGAGTGTATTTGTAATACTATATTTATGTTCAGTCCTACTAACCTGGATTAAGTGGAAGTAAAAGAAAATTACATTGCATCAGGTAAGTTAGGAGTTGTGGTATCATCAGAACCGACAACTAGAATGGAGAGCAAGGGGAAAGGGAAAGTGAAGAAAGAAAACTTTTGCAAGAAGGAGGTTGAAAATATCTCTTGTAGAAATTGCAAGAAAGAAGGCCATGATGAAGACCAATGTTGGAAATTTCATCCTGAAATGAAACCAAAGTGGATCAAAAAAGGGAAGAAAAAGGTTGCAGCAGCAATGAAACCAATGGACCTAGGGTCAAATTCAGGCGACGAGGAACAAATCACATCATTGGTTATGAATAGCAAATATGATGAAGGTAATGATTGTAATAGTTTCAGATGCAAGTTATTTCATATAAGGGTTATTATGAAACATACAAAGATTGACACATTGTTAGATAGTGGATCTCAAGTTAATCTAATTTCAGAAAAAGTGGTTAAGCAATTGGGATTGAAAACCATAAAGCATCATAAACCGTATACTTTAATTTGGATGAAAAGAAATCATAAATTATGAGTGACTGAGTAATGCATGTTACCATTTCAAATAACTTCTCAATTTAAGGATAAGGTGATGTGTGATGTGGTAAAACTAGATACATATGGGATGGTCTTGGGTAGCTCGTATTTATATGACAGGAAACTAATATTTTATAGGGAACATAATAAATATCACTTGTTCAAACAAGGAATTGAATATGTTGTACATTCTCATCACACAAAAGAAGATGAATCTCTTTTTATAGTTGAACATTTAAAACAAGCAAATTATGCCTGAAAATATGTCCCTGTACAATCTAAAAACCTAAGCAGAAGATCATTAAAATTAATCACAAACATAAACACATGCTTAAGGAATCTAAAATTGTACACCAACAAGAGTTGCTACATGATAAGTTGAGTTTTGTTTCAGCTATGAAGGGAAAGCGGGGTATGATTTCAACTATGTCAATACTTTCAATGTTATTAATGGGTTTCTTACTGTTTAGTGGTGCATGGATATTTGCGAAAAATATGAATGTAGATGTGGGTGAAAAAGGACTTGATATATTTTGTAGTTTGTGTGTTTTGCTAATGATTGCATGGATGAGTAAAGTGTATAGGTTCAGAACAAGGTGGAAAGATACTAGCCATGTGGGAAAATGGAACCCACGTTTGTTTTATGGAAATTAAGCCTTTTAGTGGTGCAAAAGGTCTCAGCAGTGAGGAAATGATCTGAAATTGATTAAGGATCTATAAAAATCCTAAAAGTAAAAGTTATTGGCTTCGAGTAGAACCAATGCCATTGCGTAGAGCTCGCAGAAATGATCCCAATTCAACTTGAATGGGCTCATTTGGTCTATGGATGAATGAGAAACTGTTTGTTGAAGTTTGTGATGAATTGGTTCATGTAGCGTTTTTACTGCTCAACATGGCATTAACAATCAAAGCGTACGAAGCTCAGTTTCAGTTGTAGGTGCAACATATCTAGTTTGGTTGCAAGGTGAAATATTGGGTTGAATGGGTTAAAAGGTGATTTTTTTTATATACATGGTGATGGTGTATATATTAAAATGTCATAGTATTATTATCTACAAAAACCTATGTAAAAACTATGTAGTGGAATGGTGCAAATCTGATATGGGTTATAAACCTATGTTTAAACCATGGCAACATAATATATTACAAACCATATGTTACAAACTATGGTGGAGGTTAATATTATAAAGTATTAAACCACTTGCACAGATGATTAGTGAAACCACCATAGAGTTGGTTTACAGGTCACTGTCACCGAAAACTTTGGGAGTCGTTCTGTCACATGTTAACATCTCATGCCACGGAAACCACCGGAGTTAACGTTATTTCCACGAACCACCACTCCAACACAATACATGTGACCATTATTCATTGCCAAAGTTAGTTTTTTTATGCCACTGTTAGTTTGTTGGCCACTGGTTCAATGCTATTTTTTGGCTATATTAAAACTATATGTTATAATGCACCATATATAGTTATATGGTTATAACAAATACATATGAAATTAAATCCATTTCTATGCTTTCCCTTAGGGTTTAGTCACCAACATAATATATATATATATGTGTGTGTGTGTGTGTGTGTGTGTGTGTGTGTGTGTGTGTGTGTAATTTTACAAGATGTAGGAGAGGAGAGGTGAGCATTTCTCCTTGAGAGGAATTGTAACATTCTATGTAGCAGAAGAGTTTTGGAGCAGCTTTGAAGACTTGGAGGAGAAGCTTTGCAGGCTTATTCTGGGAGTTGTAGGAGGTATTTTTTGAGACATCAGTTGCGTTGGAATTTTGAGGCCGAGCAGAACATAGTTGGACCTGTCAGAGATCCTTTTGATGTAACTTTTATGTAATTTTATGGCTTTGAATATTTAATATAAAGGCACCCCCATTGAATACCAGGGCTTGGAGATGTAGGCTTGAAGATAGCCAAACTCCGTTAACAATTCTTGTGTCACTTTTATTTACATGTGTTTGTTGTTCCATTTTACTGCAAAATATCTATCCGTTCTTCATGCTTGTGTGCTTAATCATGTTTTTAATAATTCATTTATTTACACTTTCTAATGTTAATTAATTCACATTTCAATAAACAATCATATTTGGGATCATTGGATACATGGCTCTAATGACTAAGCTTGTAGAGATTGAGCCATCCTCTTTCAAGGAAGTAGTAGAGAAACCTGTATGGATTGATGTAATGGTAGAATAATATGATTCCATTGTAAAGAAAAATGTTTGGGAAGTGGTCCCAAGGCCAGCAGATAAATCAATAGTGGGTTCAAGATGGATATTCAAGGTGAAGCAGGAAGTAGATGGAGGCATAGAGAAGTACAGGGCAAGATTTTTGGCCAAGGGGTACTCTCAAGTTGAGGGAATTGACTATGAGGTGACCTTTTCTTCTATAGAAAGGTACTCATCCATTATATCAATTCTTGCATTGGATGTGCAGATGGGGTGGAAGATCCACTAGATGGATATAAAAACAACATTTCTCAATGAAGTTATTGAGGAGGAGGTGTACATCGAGCAAACAAAAGGATTTGAGACTTTTGATTGGGAGTCTGATGTGTGCATACTCAAGCAAGAATTGTATGGTCTCAAACAAGCACCATGTGCTTGGTACACCATGATCAATAGTTATCTCACCGGTTTGGGCTTAACCAAAAGAGAAGTTGATGATGCAAATCTCTACCATATCTTGGTAGAAGGTAAATTGTGTATTATTGTCTTATATGTTGATGATTTTATTTTAACTAGTGATGAGTAGTTGATCAGATCTTACAAGGAGGACCTTGAAAGGGAATTTGAAATGGAGGACATGGGTGTCATGCACTACTTCCTCGGGTTGGAGGTATGACAAGGCAATGGGGAACTATTTGTGTCTCAAGGAAAGAATGCAGATGAGATACTATAGAGATTCCACATGTAGAGTTGTAAACCCATGGAGATACCTCTAACTACCAATTGTAGGAAGGAGGAGGCCACTTCGAGTGAGGAATTGGATGCTACCATTTATCAGTAGCTTGTGGGTTCACTAATGTATGTTGTGAACACATGACCAAATATGTCATATGAAGTCAAGCAACTAATCCAAACTATGGTTAAGATGACCAAATTATTTTGGAAGGAAACTAAGCATGTTTTACAGTACCTCAAAGGCACTACCCAATTTGTACTATGGTACAGACGGAAAGAGAGAGTGAAGCTATGTGGCTCCACAGATGTAGATTGGGAAGGAAGTCCATCAAACCAAAAGAGTACAACATGGAATTTCCAGTGTGTAGTGTCCCACCTTGGCAAGGTTAGTCTTGTGACACTTAGAGAAGGTGATTTTGATGTAATGATATAAGATTATGCATGACAAACTTATGTACATGTTTATATACTATAGACCTATTTTGAGTCACCTGGTTGCTATGTGCTTATGATAATATCTATGGTTGTGCGTATAAGAACTGATTTTGGTTAAGAGCATATTATTGATGTTTTCTCTTTTGGTATCCTAGTTTGGACATAAGTGTATGACATGGATGGTCATCTAGGATTGAGACACATAGATCCATGGATGATCATGGTTATGTGGAACATATGGTTAATTATTATTTATGGATGATAAATTATTTGTATGATTATATATGCATAATCTTGTACTAAGCAGGATGTGGCAGGGGACCTGGTTATTTGCAAACAAGGATGCTCAAATTATAAATCTGTGGAAGTCATGAAAAATCTTTGGTAAAATGTGAATAAGTTAATTATGAAATTCATTTGATTCCTTTGATCTATGATATTGTGATGTTTGAAGGTCTTGGAACAAGGCCTTACCAATGAACCATCAGATGGGTATAAGCTCACAATCAATACCTTAAGTTGAAGTGTGGAGTTTCAAATTAGAGCAGATGATAAGCCATGGAAATTAGGGTGTGAAGTCCTAAATCTATGAAAGATAATGATGTGGAGTCTTGGATCTATAATAAAAGGATTAGGGCAGAGAGTCCTAAATCCATTAAAGATAAAGACGTGGAGCCTTGGATCTATAATAAAAGGATTGGGATGTGAAATCTTAAATATTTAAAAGATCAAGGTGTGGAATCTTGGATCATTGGAGTAGATCAGGGCGTGGAGTCCTCAATCTACTAAGGCACGGAGATATATGCAATAGGGATGCAAAACCCCTATTCTCCGTAAGATAAATACCACTCATGGGTAGCTTCAAGATTAATTTCCTTAATAAAATCTCATTTCTGACAATTCTAGAGTGAATTTCTAAAAATAGAATGTCATGTCTAACATCTCAAGTATGACTTTCCAAAAATAGTAAATAATCTTCAATCAATGGGTAATCAAGTATAGTTGAAGGAAAATCACTTAACTTATCATTAGTCAATCCTAATAGTTCAATCTCAACTTAATCCTCAATATTATTAATATTTTTAATATTATTATTATTATCTTTTATAAGACTATGATATTACTATTAAAAGGGAATTTCAAGTCACTTTCATATCCTCAATCACTTCACACCTCTCCTTAATGACTCTTATGGATCTATGTAAATTTCTCTCTCTTTAAATAATACATTACACTCTTTTATGCACTCATAAAAGAATGACATATTCCTCTTACACTCATTAAAAGACTTGTCATAAAAGATTCCTCTTATGCTCTCTTTAATGCATAAGTTACACTCTCCTTAACTAAGGAATGCATTTAATGGCATGAGTTACACCCCTCTATATGGAATACAATTCATGCATATTACTCCTCCTTTATGACAAGAATTTGTTGCTCCTCCTATATATATGTCTCATGTATTCTCAATTAGGAGAGAGTGCGTTGTAATATGAAGGGCTAGAGAGACTTGAAGAGGATTGTGAGAGGGAGAGTCTTGGAGAGTAGCCAGTTGTTGAAATGAACATGAAATTCCTAAACTAAATTACTAGGTAGTTCTAATTGGTGGTGTTGTCCATGAGTGGTATTGAGAGGAAGCTAAACTTATCTTCCTCAATTTTCCTTGTATATCTCTCTATTGCTATATTTTGGTACTGCTTGGAAGCTCTTATAGCTCAGGGGTTCTAGGGGATGAAGTTCTCCTAGGATATGGTTGGGTGGAAAACTAGATGGTTCACAATGAGTTGGTAAGGGAATTGGAGCTAGAGCATACTCTCATCTTTTTCAAGTTATATATATACACATTGTTAGGTATATCTATAAATTCTCTTGAAATTTTCGTTTCTTATTAGTTTTAAATTGTTGAGATTTTAAATTTATTATTGCTACTTTAAATTATTACAAAATTATGAATATTTATGAAATATTTAGAAAGTTATTTCTGAGCTAACTCACAATGAGTTAACAGTTTCATGGAAACTATGTATGAGAATTTACATGTAGGGAATTAAAAGAAGAATGTGTTCCCAAGGATCTCAAATTCTTCTTATAATGGAATTTTGTCCATAGCAGGTCATGTCTATTATGTAAAGCTAATATTTTATTTTTGATAACATTTCATTGTCCTTTTTAGCAATTTAATACATGGTTCTTGCTTCTTGTGAATTGGGTTGTTGGTTGAAACTTAGATCTCTAAAAAAGGGTTTCACATTAAATGTTTGAAAAAACACCTCAATGGATGTAGTTAATTGTATGTAAGTTTTTATTGTTGTTCTATTGCAAATTGATTGACAGAAAATATTAATGACTGTAGCATTCAGGGCTTCCTATGATAAGGAGATGGACTCCAGAAGAATAGGGATAGTGGAAGGATCATATATTATAAGGTGGAGATATAGAAGAAAAGGAATGTTTACTATCCAAGAAGGATATTACCTGAAAGAAAAACACCAAAAAAAGCAAGGGTTACCCATATGGGAACACATATGGAAGGATAAAGTATGGTTGAAAGTAGCTTTCTTCCTATGGGTGGTCCTCCATGGCCGCGCCCTAACATGGGACCAATTATAGATAAGGGGGGTGTAGGGACCACCATTTTGCTTCATATGTGAAGGAAAAATGGAAACGATGGCACAACTTTTGAATCTGCAGGTACAATAATGTCTTATGGCAGAATCATGAAATTATTTTCGGACATACAGACAGTGATCAATCAAGTACAAAAAAGACAATGGAAAATTGGAGAAAGAAAATCTACTAGAGTCCAATCTTGAACTGAACCTAGAACATCTCCTTAGGATTTCTCCTATGGGTAGTGTGGAAAGAGAGGAATCAGAGAATTTTTAAAGGGGAAGAAGATAGCAATGGAGGTATGGGAAATGATAGTACAGAATATCTGGGAGACGATTCTAGCAGAGAAATGGCACCCAAAAGACTAGGAAACCACATCACAAGAGAGTCGAATAACGAAAATTTTAAATATGAGCCTAGAATATTGATTCCAAACACTTAGAAGATGAAATCTACACCCCGAAAATCCTTATCCTAATTCTCTTTTCCTCCAGAGTATTTTATAAAACTACACTTTGACGGTGCAGCCAAAGGAAATATGGGAGAAGCGGGCCTATGAGGAGTGTTCAAAGACCACCACAGAAAAACAATCTAGTTATTTGAAATGGATCATGGAATAGCAAGAAACAATGAATAAGAACTCTATACGCTCAAACAAGGCCTAGAAATTGCTCAAAGGGAAAATTTATAGAAGATGGAGGTGGAAGGGGAATCTACTTTAGTGATTGACATAGTTAAAAAGCTACAATAGGGAACTCAATGGGAAAACATAAGCGGAAGATGGAGAACAACAATACTCATCTAGGAAATAGTAATCTTGGTACATGGGATAGACTACCTCATCTCAACACATGTCTATCGATTGGAGAACGTGGTAGAAAACTTCTCAGCAAACTAGGGATGTGGAAAACCGGGAAGAAACCTAGACATACTAGGTGAAGAGATAAATCAAACAGAAGGAATGAATAACCTTAATGAAATTATGAGAAAATAGAGGGAGGAAGGACAAAACCCCCGATCAAGGTGTGTAGGGCCATTGGCACCAGACGTAATATGGGAAGGAGCGTTGGATGGTGGGCAAGACAACTAGGTGAGGATAATGCAGAGGGAAGATGGGTTACAATTAGGGCAGCTAGAAATTGTATGGTCCTGACAGAGGACATTTAATGGAGGGGAAGTGGGTGCCTCTATCGAAGGCCTCACACAAAGGAAGGGTAGGAGGACAGGGAAAAGCAACAAGTGGGTGACGCGTCGGTAATTAGAATAGGTAGGTGGGTGAGTAGACGGGAAAGAAAGGTGGCAAGGCAGCTGGGGGAATGCATGCAAATAATAGAGGGAGAATGAGTGAAGGGAGCAGTGAGTGAACGCCGAGTGCAGTGCTTGAGAGGGTGCAACAGCCAGCATTTGGACTTCGTCTGTAACAACTAGTATGTAAACAAATATCCCCTCTATGTCAATTTGGAAACAATGTCGCGCAATTGGAGGAGAGTCTAGAAAATAAGGAGAGAGGTGTTGAATGAAATAGGAATTTGCTGGTCTTAGTTTAAGAATATAATGTCTAGTCTTGTAATTGTTGAAAGAGATGAAAAATTTAGTGATTCCAATTATAATTTCCTATTAATATTGCGAGGGTATGAATTAACTATATTCCATGAAGGGCGACGGAGAAAATATGAAACCTGTGAAGGGCTTGGAGGGAAGCTAGAACCTGGGGGGGAGATAATGCTTCTTGCCACAAGGGAATTCTGCAGACCAGAGCCGAGAAAAGGTTGTGATGCCTATATTAGATTTCAGGGAACCAGTTGCCTCCAAAAACAGTGGGGGGAGAGAGGAGGGAACTGAAGTTGGCAAATAGGACCTGTTAGGATAGTCTGGCTTTGGGGGGAATATTTACACCAATGGAGAAGAAAAAAGGTTCAGGGGATTAGGGAGGGGAAATTCTTGACCTGAAGGACATTGCATGGATGGAGGTAAAATAAACCTCTATGATTCTATTAAGGGATGGTCTTCAAAGGATGGCACAACCCCGAAAAGCCAAGTGGAGGGGGGTGAAGCGTAGCAAACTAAGAGGGTTTGTCCCTATGACAGAATGACTGCAAAAATCGGGCTAGCTCCCCTGTAGTCGGAAAGCTAACCCTAGTTGAATATATTACAAGAGAGGTGGGAGACCTCTGTGGAGACACCGGGGAACTAGGGGGGCCATAGAGCGGAGGTGAGAAGCGATAATTGAATGGCTGCAACTTGTGGGAAATTGTTGCGGCTGAGAAGAAAACTAGAAGTTCAAATGTTGAAAAATTGACTAAAAAGGAACGACAAAATTTTATGGTAAAATTTCTTATTGGTTCTAATGAATAAATTCATTTTAACATTACAGGTAACATTAATTCAAGTTTTCTTCCATCTTCGAAGCTCCGACACCAAAAATAGGTGAGGTTGCAGGAGGGGAGGGGATGGAGGAAGTTGCAACAGGAAACAATGGTGAAAGAAGGAGGGAACAAGGGAAGAAAAGGAGGTAGATTAGCAGGAAAGAAGGAAGATTAGAAGATGAATAGCTCAGAGGCATCAGTGAAGAAAACACAGACAAAAATGGGTCGAAGGATGGGAGAGGAAAGCATGCAGAATTTACTACATGCCTACCATGCAGGCACCCTAGCACAAGTAAAGGTAGTAATAGCATCGTGGGAAGTAGAGTTAAATGCACATGTGGAAAATGAAGAGCTCCCAATGGTAGAATGGGAGCCATTACTCAGCGACTCGGGCCAAACTAGAGGTCGCCAAACTCTATTCAAGCAGACCATACAACAGTACTGGGTGATGAAAAGCTACTGGCCAGGAAATAATGACATTCAAGGATAGAGAAGAACCAGAGAGTGACAGGCAAGGGGAACCAAGTTTAAATGATATTCAGAAGGAAATATATTCAATACAAGTGCATCAATATCACTAGAACCTTTGTTTTAAGAGGATGGAAAAGAAGATCCAGACCCTGTTATAGAGCAAAGTGCCCGGGTCAAGTGCTAAAGACTCGACTCTAGTAGAATCATTTGATGACTGAAGCAGAGAGACAATTAGTTAATTTTTGTTATTATGACAAATAACATTTATTTTACAATCATTAAGTATATAGTAGATATAGCAGCAAACTTAGCATGGATGATAAGGATCAAACTATTTAAATTTTAGACAAATTTTGAAGCTGATCAGTGGCCAAAAGACCTGGTTTCCTTCGGGCAGGTTGAGGTCACCAGACATATATTTTGTTACATGATTATAGATAACTAATAGAAAAGGGAAGTACTCCCAAGCTTACACAAAAAAAAAATTGTAGCAGTGGATGCAATAAGTTTGTCAACTTATGTAAAGGGAAGTAGCTTTGCAGGTTGTAAAGTGTTTGATTAATTAATTCTATCAAGAATTCATGTAATGAACATAGAAATTCGTAAATTCAATGAAAAAATCATAGTAGCATAATTTTGGATTATCTTTCTTCATGTAGACTTGTAGATGAAAGTTTGCATGCTATGTGTTTGATGAAAGTGGTAAATGAGATCCAAAGTTTTGTTGTTTTAAAGAATTGAATCTCTCAGCGTTTTTATTGTGATTCAGTTGTACATCAAGGGGTATTCGTTCCATTGGACCATGTAAGCCCCGATTTCATTCCAAAAAATTCAGAAATAGATTCGTAAATCTTAGAAAATTTTCAAATCGTTGCTTCCAACCGTGTTTGTGTGTTGCTGAGTTTTTTTTTGGGTGAAAATCCTTGTTTTAATATGCCCACATTTTAATTTTAGTTTATTAATTTCATGAGATAAACAACTTGAAGAATTATCTCAAGTTCATTATTACCAAGTGTTTGACAAAATGCCTCAATGGATGTATATTGCACCCTTGCAAAGTGTTTGATAAAATGCCTCAATGACTATAGATTTCATGTTTGCAAATTGTTTGTCAAAAGGGCTTAATGACTGTATATTGCATGCTTGTAAATTTTTTGTCAAAAGGCCTCAATGGTTGTAGCTTTTATTCATTTAAATTGTTAGATTAAATGTCTTACTTACTGTAGCTTTCATGTACTAGAAATTTATGAAGAGATTATTTAATGGATGTAGCTTGATATTTCTGCAAGTTTTTGTATGAATGGAAAAATGAATTAAGTTGTTGAAGTGTGAATAGAGAATAGGATAGTTGTTCCTTTTATTATCTGAAGCTTTCATATAAAGGGGGGTTCTTGTTCGAAACAATTTTATAGTGATCAATTTTGTAGGATATTGTGCAAGTCAGCATAATAAGTTTCATCTAGGATGCATGTATTTATGGGTACAGTCCTATGCTTTAATGGCTATAGAAAACTATTGTTCCCAATTTTGGCAAGCCCATTATTTTATTTGGCTATTTTTTAAAAATAATATACTTATGAATTTGTAAGAATGGATCTTTTTGCTGCAACATTCATTATATGAGTTTGTGATAGAAGCATAATATTTTAGGTTCTTGTGGCATACTTTTGTGGTTATGATGTCAAAAATCAATAAGTGGAACTCATTTAAAATAATCTAGGAGATCAAATAGGCTGATCTAGCTTAATTCTCACACATGGTATCATGGTGTAGTTTATTGCCAGTCTTACTTAGTGGTCACATATAATTATGGAAAGAGCACATGCTATCTTCTTATAGACTTGAGGAGAAAGACGTTTTGGAATTGGTTTTAGGGCAAAGTTAGCACTGAATTCTTATGCTTTATTCTTATGTTGAAATAGATGAAGGAACATGATTACATGATAACTTAGTCATATTATATATTTGTGTGTGTGTGTGTATTGAGTATTAGTGTTTAATGTGACCTTTACTTTTTTATATTATTGATGGTTGGTAAGGCAGGAATTTACACAGGGTTGGGTTTGCTGCTTTTTTCTGGTACAATAGGAAGCAAACATTTGTGGCACTTGACTCAACATAAGCATAATACATTATTGCAATTCAAGCAACATGTGAGGTGATCTAGATGAGAAAGATACTTGTTGGACTATCTTGTCAGATGATGGATCCAACTGTGATAATCATAGTTGCATCAAGCTACCTAAGAATCTTGTATTTCATGATCGAAACAAGCATATAAATATCTAGTATGTCCATTTATAGGATTGTTTGCAGAGGCTATTAATGTCGCTACAATATATTCTGACAAAGGAATAAGATGTTGACATTTTGACAAAGGTCGTGTCAATAGGTAAGTTTGAGTTCCACAGGTTCAAGATAGGGGTGGTTGATAATCCCTTTATTATTGAGAGCTAGTGCTGAAAAATGAAGCAATAAATTTTCAATTTGATTTTGTCTTGATTAAATTGATAAAATTCAAATTACCACATCAACAGAAAACAAGGATGTAGTTAACTTGTGTGACATGGGTTGTGTCACCTAGTTTACTTAGTAAATTTGAGTTGGAAGAGTTAGAGTTCACTTAAGCATGTGTTATTTCTAATTTGTAGCAATCAAGGTCAGTTATCTCAGGTTGTTTTTGGTTAAACTAGTTCCAACTATTGGAGAAACTAGTGGAAGGACAATTGTACAATGGGAATTCATTCAAACTTAGTGATAATCCAATTAACTAATTGATCAACCAAAAATAGCTATGCATGCAAAGAATATGAGTTCCCTAACTGTGGTGGAGATTCCAAGGCAGTGTAAAATCGGTTGTAGACTAGTCTTGAGTGTACAAGAGTTACATGTAGTCAAATGATCATCCTTGGCAATTGCGTAATCCATTTTGGATAAATTTCTAAATAATAGGGGCTTAATTTCTCAAGAAATTGTGCAAGAAATAGGGGCTCAAGCAGAGGAAAAAATTGACTAAGTCTGGGTTAGAACTTCTCAATGAGTAGAGAGATAAGTCATTCACTTGCAGGTTGTGCTCAGTTGAGTAAAGCAAATGTAATACATCTCTATTCATCATATTAATGCAAGTATACATTGGGGTTTTTAGTAGATTTCTATCCCCAAGAAAAATACTGTGTGCATGTGTTTTATTTCTTATTGCATGTATGAATTTTTTGTTCTAAATTGTGAATGAACTTCCACAGAGCAGCAGTGTAGGTTTATTTCTTGTGTTTTTGATTAAAAATTCATGAAAATTTATACATATACACCATAATCCGGCCCCAAGGGTTAGCTTAGTTGGTCAAAAACTGTGCCTCGCCATCGGGAGGTCACAGGGTCAAATCCACCCGAAGCCCTTGGGGTCAGGTCTTGCAGTAGGCCGAGGGGCGATTTAGCTTAGCTATCGCCTAGATGTTTCCGTGGACGTAGCGATCACTCACTGAACAGGGTGTTCGTGAACCACATGCAAAAAAAAAAAAAAAAAAATCTACACCATAATCTCTATGATACTTATCATTGTGGACTTGTTGTACCGGCTATAACCACCCTCCAAAATTTTGTCTCGCATGCAAATTTTGGAGCCTACCTTGGATCTTGTGAATGATCATTCATTGGTCACTTGTTGGTAAGCTAATGATCTCAAGCTCCCCTCCCTGATTGTACAATTTTTTCACGTTCTCATCTCATGCAGTATGTGTCATCTTTGGGCATAGGGATTATTGTTTTTCATGCAAAGGGGATGATGTTCTGTTGTAAGGGGAATCTTTGTGTGTATGGTTGTTCTCATCACAGAGGCATGTTTCACACTCACTTCATGCACTCTTGTCACGAAGGTTGTTGCATCGAGAAAAGTATGTTTTATACATTCTAGATGGTCAATGTTGTATCATTAAGTGTTCGTGTGTGATCATGGTCAAGTCCTATTGTTGTTTACATCATTTTCACTGACTACACACTTAGCTAGTTTCCTGAGCAACCTAGCCTCACCCAGCTTTATGAAATTGCACACTTTTCTTCTAAAACCCTCAAGATTTTTCCCTTTCCTGTTGGGGTTGCGTAATGCATAGAGACCCCAGCCTCCCTTGGCATCTAAAACTGTGCAATGATTTCCTCTAGCGTACTTTCCTAGTCGGAACCCACTATCATAAAAAACTACGCAGTATTTCCCGTCAGCTACTCAGACTGTCTTGCAACCTGAAACTATGCAAATGTGTCCTCCTGAGACCCATCTCGTAGTAGTGCCTTGCATTGAGAAACTACGCAGTATTGCCTCTTAGTTTCCCAGGCTGCACTGCATCCAAAAACTGTGCAGAGGATTCCCCCCAGGACCCCATCTCGTAGTAGTGTCATGCATCTAAAAAATGTGTAGTGTTATCCTAGCTATCCAATCTGCCTTGTACTCAGAAATTTCTTAGAGGAGGCAACCAACCTTTCTCTAGAAAACTGCACAGAGCGGGCCAGTAGCCTTTGTCCTAGAAATTGCATAGAACAAGAAACCTAGCCTTGCTTTGGAAATCTACACAGATCATCCCAACAACAATCACTCTCCACTGAAACTCTGCAGTCGATCTATCTCTCAATGACCACAATGAAAGAAGACATGCTAAATGACTCTTAATAATTTGAGGAGAAAGACAAAGTAACCAAGTTATGACAAGAGATCGGGACCTCATTCAAACTTCGTTGAATGCATATCATCTCGAGGGTAAGTATGGTAAGTAAAGAATATATTTTGAATTACATCTCTTAGCATAGCTTAAAGGACAACTTGTCATTGTCATATCATTCTATCTTCAATAACATGCATGTTTGCAAGCACAAAGTTATTTCATGTGTTTCCTGTACGTGTCTTGTTTCTTTTTCGCTTGTTTGACCAACTGTCATATTTGGCATGTTGATTTCTATGTCATACTTGTGACCTAGTTCGGGTAATGTCGAAGGTTTGTCTTTGGGTGTTTGGGTTATCTTAGCTATGCGAACACCCGCCACACTCACACACAAAGTTGTAAGCACTGTTGTGCAAGTGTTGTCATAGTCATTCAATGATATATCTCAAGTGTCGCACTTATCACTCTTAACCTTTAGATAGGCTCATAGTGCACATGTTTTTCTTATTGGTTTGAGGTGTCTTGTCATCGAGTCATGTTAAGTGTGTGATCAGAAGGTCATGTATGCACAAGTTCACTTGCTCCCACGTTGTTTTTTTACTGAAAAACTATCGACCAGACAAACCTCCTTCAAACGGACCCCAAATGAGTTTCACTATGCTATATCAGCTCTCAATGACCCTGTGCTACTGCCCAGAACTATGCATAGCTTAAGGCTATCCTTTGGAAAGCCTGCACTGCACAATTCAGGAAATGAGCCAGCTAACTGTCTCCCAGAACATTGCAGAAATTTTCCTAGAGTCTGATCCTCTCTGCACTTCCTGCAACATCTCTCATCTAGTCTCCCTCTGGTCTTCCAGAAATCTAAACTGTATTATCCCTGAGGGCTACACTATTTCTCAAAGCTACACAGAAGTTTCCCAAGTGCCTAACCTATACTGTTTGCAGAAATTGCGTAGAGCTTTTGAGTCATTCCTCTACTACCTATCACTACACTATTCCTGATAATTTCACAAATTTTGACTCAACCTCTCTACTGCCCAGCTCTACACTCATCCCAAAAATTGTGCAGAAATGACTTCCCATCACTGTGTCTTAAAAATGCGTATTCCTAATCAGTAACTCTTGTGACCTGATCCTATCCTCCTCTTGAAAAATGTGCATATTTTCCTACTAGTGCCTCTTACTACATGCTTTGTCTTCCCCGGATAACTACATGTATCCCATCTAGATGATCTGCCCAGTGCTGCCCTTGAAAATTGCGTAGATTGGCCCAACAGTTCTCCAACACCCTACCTAGTCTTCCTCGTGGAAACTGCGGAATTCTGCTTCCCAGCTGGGTTTTACCCCATAGCTGTCACTGCTCTCCTAGATTACGCAAACCTACCTCCTAGTGACATCTGCACAGTGTTTCCCAATAATTTCTCGAGCCTAACATCCTATCCTGAGCTATGCTTTACACAGATTCGGTGCCCTATCCCTCTCCCAGTCACCTGCACTGAAACAGAAAACAAGGCATCATGTTAGACTAGGAGATTTTTTATGTCATCTCATCATGAGTGATTGCAAGAATAGGTATATTGATGAAACATGGTGCGACAACAAACAGGATGAAGAAGGATCACATGTTAGAAGGCTTGCTCACAGTTGAACGAGTGCACGAAAAACATTGAGCAGTAAGCGAAAGGGACACATGCACATGCACCATCAAGCAAAGACCAAGACCATCGAAGACCCCGCACACTTTTTCATGTGGAGGTGAAGACATGTTACGCCGAGGGCACACCATCACTCAGCAGTACAGAAGCTCAACACAGACACCACAGTCAACCAATACATGTCAGTAGTGTCATGTCGAGTTGTGTCATGAGTCGTCTCGACCACATAATCACTATGGGCCATACTTTTTGTAATCAATGTAATGTAAAGTGGAAGTCCAAGAGACCTACTTATGAAGTTGAAGAGTCATGTAAAGTCAAAAAGTCATAGTAAGTCAAACAGTCACGAGGGAAGCCGAAGAGTCACAAGGGTCAGTTTCACCCTCAACTATATATACCCCCTAATTGTATATGCAAAGGAATTTTCACCTTGGTTCCTCCCACATAGCCTTGAGAGTCTGTAGTCTGTTCTTTGAGGAGTGATGAGTGGCTCCAATGTCCCACTGCTGGGGCTAGTGATGGATGGTGTATAGACATGTCTTGTAACTTTTTCTTAATTTAGAAGCTTGTCTCTGACCAACACGTTTTCACACATGTTTTGTATCCATTTGTAAGACTATTATTTAAACTTTTGTAATGCATGTTTTCTTAACCCGTACTAAGATAGTTGAACTAGTTCAGTTATTTTAGTACTAACATTGTTGAAGATGTCTTGTATTGTTTATAACTATTATCCCATCTGTGTGGACTACTTCGTTGGACACTAGACATACCATCTTTGTGTTTTCTTGGTTTTAACGATCGTCACCCTTGTGTGGACTATTCCTTTGGATAGTGTATGTGTTTTCCCTTGAAATTTGGTTTTCACGACTGTGGCATCCACTGTGGACTATTCCATTGGATGATGACAAACCCTTGTTGTTGTTCGCATGTGCTTCTTCTTGGGTTGGGACTATTCCCTCTCATCAGGAGGCTCACTTCACTTTCCCCTTTTGATAGTGAGATAACCCAAACATAAAGTTACATTAAGCACTCACCAGGCATACCCACCTCACTTTCTTGAAGTTACAAGAATAACACTCTCATGTGTTGAACAACAAGAGCTAAGGAAAATATCTAAGATAATGGTATCCGGGCCATCATATAAGATGGGACTCTACACCAAACAGAGTGAGTTCTAGTTGGGACTTCATACCAGGGAGATCCCCTGAATGTTGGTAGGTCCAACACAGTCAACAGGACTTTCCACTTCCACTCTCTCCAACTAAAGTTGTAGTGGTTCCTCTAGGTATTCTTGGTGAGAACCCAAAATGTATTTCAACATCAAGCCATGCTCGATACCTAATGTATATGTCTTTAAGTTCAATATCACCATGAATGTCCTTGAATACCAAGTTGTTTGTATCATAGATATCACTCTTTGGCTTCCTACTAATTTTCTTAAACATTTTGTAAGTTACAATTTGTCCCACCTTAAATGAATTTAAACATGGTGATGTCTAGGCTATTTACTTGAGATCCAGTAAAATATTTTTCATTTCCCTAATTAACCAGGATGAGTTTATATATATCAATAAGTGAAATTCCAATTATTTTGATTTATTTAATCTACATGAATAAGTGAAAGGTCATTTAGCTGAATTTATTTATCTAACAACAATACCACATTTAGAAAATGCATATTCATGTCTTACGTGTTGCTGGAAACAACTGCAAATATGACATTAAGCACATTACCATGGGAACACCCTTATTTTATAATTAACTGTGATCCATATAAAATATCCAATGCATATGTGTAGCATATAATAAATAGGGAAGTGCCCATGTCAAAACTAGTTGCCAACCCTTATTGAGCAACAACTTTATAAGAAATCTTAAGTGACTTATCATAGGCATTCACAACTCTTTCTTCCATTGAAAAAACACAACCTAAAAGGTCATTCATCTCCTTTACTAGTCTTAAAAATGTGAAATACAATATGTATAGATAAAACACAATGACCTCAATTAAAAGTAAAGAAAATTGGCCTTATGATATGATGAGGATGAAGGCATTAATTTCCTTTTTATTACATTTACAACCCTAATTGATTTAATTGTCTGCTCCATGACATTTCTTGCTTCTCCATATGCTTGTTGACTTCAACTTAATGTCTTTGCTATTATCATAGCCATAACACTACCTGTTGCTACAAGAAAGGGAAATGTAACCAACATTACTAGGGTAAGTTTCCATCCTTTGGTAAAAGCCACAATGAAACCTCCAAATAATGTAGATATGGACTGTATGAAAATACTAAAGATATAATACTATGATTGTACCTTCATCTGTGGAAAACAAAGTAGAGTTACTTCAATATTTTTTATAACTAATGCTTAAAATCTTTCAAGAAAACCACATGATTATCATATATTCAATTTTATAGCACAAAGAATTTACTGTGCAGGTTCTCACATCAATGAGAAATGTGTTTTCCTTCATATTTCATTAAATATCCAAGTTGTTAATAATGATAATTTTGTAAGACAAATAATGCCCTATTGGGAATTCTCACAACTCCTTTCCATGTGCTCATGCAAGTTGACTTATTTTCAAACACAAATTGACTTATTTGATAAGGAAACACAAATTAATTAGGACATCAATGCAGTTGGTGATAAAATTTTCTATAATTCATCAATTAGAATGAAAATTTTTTGTGGAGGGAAACTTGCAGCCATAAGATGATTCGTCTCTAGCAAGAGTATGTTGATGGCATGCAAAGTACAAGATGATGAATGCACGTGCAAAAAAATAGTAAACTAGAATCTCATTGATTATCTCTGACATGATTGTTAAAATCATCAAAGAGGGAAAAGAATCCAAATCCTCTAGGAAATATTATTTACAAATGTCATGTGAAGGAAACTAGAAATTGGTGGATTACAGCATTTCAATCCTAGAACTATTGAGCTGCTTGGGCAAGCAGATGTGGAAACCTCAAGATAGAGAAATTCTAGCAGCAGGGAAAGCATTGGACTTGCAAAGATATCTACATGAAACAAGAAGGCAAACCAATGTTTCTCTATGTTTGGAACACAGACATGGGCACCAATAATCTACTATAATTGCTTCCTATCAAGCAATAGATATTTTATGCTTTAGCTATGTGGATTTAACATCTAGTCATTGAAGGGGGGATTCATCATTCATGTATCGTGATCAATTCCATTTAGTGGGTTCTATTAGTTGCCTGTGTAGACCCCTTAACTAAAAATTGGAGATTAACATCCCTCTAGAAAAGGTGACATGTTTAGAAGGAGCTCCCCAAAAATTCAGCTTCAAGTTATCCAAATAAAAGGAAACAAATTTGTTGATAGAATAGTTAATATTGCATTAGATGCACGTTGTGGAGAAGAACCCTTGACTTCCAATTCAACTAAGGTGGAAAGCAGTGAACAAGACAAGACATGGCATTAAAAGGATTGATTCTAGGTGGCATGGGAGCCCTTCAAAGAATGACCACAACATCATAAATTATCAAGGTCTGGGATATAATCAAAGATCATTAGAGTAAAAATAATGGCTAGGATCTAACATCACAAAAAGCAAGTTGAATCTCCAAATGTGTAGATTTAAAGGATGTTACCTCCCTTTTGCCTTAGATAGGAAACCAAGTGAAAATCATTTCAAGTTTTCTAATTGAATTTATGTTTTGTTTGTTTGTTTTTCAATGTATAGGAAACCAGATGATAGAAGTAATTTAATGATATTGATTTGGCATTCTGTCACAATATCTACTTTTTAAAATGGAAATATTGTATTCAAGATTTATAAATACCACCCTGAGTCAATGTCAAACATGAGCTTATACATCAATCTATTCTTAGAGTGATTGTATCTAATGAATGTTCTAATCTCCTTTCTAACCATATGAGACTCGAGAATTAACTTAAAGAGGGTCGTAATATAAGATTTTCTTTGGCACTGTAATGTTCAATATTTGGAGTCTTGAATGCACTACAACAAATGCTAATGATTTACCAAAGAAAAAAAATCATTGATTCACCTAAGCAAGTAGTTTGGTAGGATTTCTCTTTATTTAGAAAATGAAAAAGAAATTTCATTGGCACACCTCAGAAAGTAGGTTGGTCGGGCTGCATTGGCCAAATTTTCATGTTCCTATTCCAAATAGGTGGTTGATGTAAGTTATGAGATCATAAATTTAATGGATTGCTAGTTGGAGAACTGTATTTTGATTATAAATGTGTATTCAGTCTATTGTTTTCATTAACAGGAGAATTTTAATTTTAAATCTTGTGTAATGTTACCCAGGTTGCATTGGAGTTACTGAAGGATTGTTGTTTAATAACACTTACTGAGTGACCTTTCCACCTATATCCTCTTGAATCAGTATGGTGTCTCCTGACATCCATTCAGTAACCTCTTTTGTTGATATCTCATATTAAAAAAATGCAATGTCTTGTCATAAAATGGTTTTCAGGTAGACACTTCAAATATGAGCAACCCACCTTTCACATGTGCACAACCAAAAAGTCCCCTCTGCCAACCAAAATTTATGAAGTTAGATATTACAGAATTGAAATGCCCATTTAACTTCCTTGTTATAACTAAAATTCATAAAAAAATAGCAAATAATAGGGAATGAAACGAGAATCATGACCATAAAAATATCAAAACATAAGGTTAAGTAGTGAGTTTTGTCATAATGATGACAAATTTTGTGTTACATGGAAATTAAGTTGTGGTATTTGGTAATGTATGGAAATTACTTAATAATTGCTACTATGGTCAAATTGGTAATGCGTTATTTAGAAATACAATTTCATGATTATGGTAAACTACCTTCATAGAGTAGAAAAAAGGCCATTAGATTGAATTAGAATACAAATAACTTTTTACGTTGAAGGCATGAAGATGGATTTCTAGTTTTAATGTGCCATGATTTATTAATTAATTTGGTTTTTTTCTCCATTATCAGTCATACAACTACAACAACAATAGGTAATTATGGAGTGCTATTGAGGATGCATAGATATGAATTTGAGAAGTAAAGTGGCATGGATCCTTGTGCTCGGTGAGGCCTCATAAAAAATCCAAGTATACTATTAAGCTTCCTCATTTCAGCTTCATCGTTATCCAATATAACTATGGATATTCAACCTAAAGTTTGTCAGTTGTTTTTTGTTTTGGTTAAGTTCATTGCTATATGATATTTTTCTTGTCGTCATATAGTATTGTTGTCTATAAGGCCTGGTATAGGCAATTTGAAGGTTTTCCTGCATACATGGTGGCTTCCATTGATCAGGTTTGATGCTTCTTACTAATCCTTAATTAAAATTAAGGTGCATAGATAATATAGTAGTGGTCTTGAGTGTCAATGAAGAGGTGTGCTAAATTTTGGAGAAAATAGACTAAATCTTGTCACAAATGTAAAATATTACCATGCAGATAGTGTCAACATTTTGATCCTTTCCATTGGACAAAATACTCTAACTTCAAGTGGTCAAAGTGCTACATTTCTCTTTTCTTTTGATGTTTCCCTCCTTTCTGTTGTCAAAACAAGATTTTTTGTAGCACAAGTTGGAGGAATGTGTTAAGAACATAATTTATGTAAAAATAATAAAAATAAATAATAAATCATAATCATAATATATATAATTTAAATAATAATTAATTAAACAAACGGGCATGTCTGTAGAGAAATGCCTCTTGCATAACTAATTATTATTTAATTACATAATATTATGATTATTATTTATTATCTATTTTTTATTATTTTTACATAAATTATGTTCATAACATTGCCTTCTCCTTCAAAAATCTTTGTCCTCAAAGCTTGTTGATGAAAGCGCTTGATCTCTTTTTCTGCTGTGTATTCACATCTCAAGATATTCATGTTTTTCGATACAAGTTGATATGATCCATGGAGTGATATATAAAATTGTCACACAGAGGAAAGATCTGACCATCCTAAATTAGTCTTTTGTGAAATCTTTTGATTACTAGAAACTTGTGATGAATTGTTATCACTAGACTGAGTTGTGTGCACTTCACTTTTCTTTGGAACATAAGTTTGTTGTTTATGTTCTGGGTGATACAGATTCATAGATTGATTGAAACATTTGTTCTTGTCATTCAGATGTAGATAAAGAGTTATTTTTGTTTCCCTTATCATGTGTGTAGCAAGATTATGATTTACTTCAAGTTTCGATGTCATCGAGTTGGTTACAAAATAGTCGCTTGGAGTTTCCTTCATTTGAACTACAACATCTGAATATTTTTTAATTTCTATTTGTTTTTCATCTTCTTGAGTTGTGATATTGATTGAATTAGTATTTGTTCCTCTTTCTTCCACTTGGACTGAAAATTTCGACACTTCTGTCAAGATAATTTCTTGTAATTTGATTTTCAATGATTTCTTATCATCCTTTAGTTTCTTAATTTGATTGAGTATACTTTGTTTATGGCTTATGAGATGTAAAAGTTCCTCACTTCCCATGTCAACTTTATTTTGCTATTCAAGCCTCTCATCCTTTAAACAATTGATTTGTTCTAATAACCTTTGGTTAAGGTTTTTTAAGCATAAACTTTACTCTTATTTTCCTGATAGACTTTCATTGAGTTTCTTTTCAGAATATTCTTTTTCTTTTTCTAACTGGTGTTTCTTAGCTTTACATTTTCTCACTTGTTCAAGTAGTTTTTTATTATGGTCATTCAAACAAAATTCTTCTTTATTTTTGTTGGCTATGACTTCTTCAAGTTCTTTCTGCTTCCTTGATACTGTTTCTGGATTCTCTTGAAACATTAGTTCTGAAATATCCTTATGATCTTTTGATGAAGGCATTATTAGTTCTAATTTCATTGTCATGTCTTGGAACGTGACCATCTACCTCTTATAAGGGAACATCAAGAAATGTTTTTTTTTTTGTTTAAAATTAATGTACCTAATTCTTTGAACCAAGGTTGAACGAGAATTATGTCAACCTCTTCTTCAAGCATAGTTAGAACATGAAATTGAGATATGTACTCATAATGATCAACTGTCACTTGTAAATCATTAATTTCATATTCTTTTTTGCCAAAAACATATGTTCTTTCTCCTATGTTTGTCTTTGGAATTAATAGTTGATTTTTCATATTAACATTGATGAGATTATCCTCGCGACTTGTACTAATAGCGATATTAACTTTTTCCCCTTGGATAGTCCCTCTTAATGTAATTAACTTGTGATATGTGATTAGAACACCCTTATAGGAAAATGATCCTTCTTTCATATTTTTCGAATTAGGCTCCATTCACTTTTTCCTTCAAAAATGGACTTCTTCTTTAAAATAAGTGCCCTTTTATTTGATAAAATTGAACACCTTTATAAATTCCTTGAACTTTTATTTTCCTCAATTATATATTTTTTTCCCACTTTAAAAAAAAGTTAGTATAGCTCCACTATTTAAATAAAATACACCTTATATTTATTATAATGCTTTTAAAACGTACTCTTCCTTTGTTATAACTTGTTATCCTTATGTCTCTTTATAGTTCTAGATTTAACCTTTTATAAACTTTAATATATGGATCTTTCAAGTAACCTTTTATAATAATACCTGCTTTGTACTTATATATTTTCAATAATTTAATGACTTGAACTTTTCTTT
>APFE030200855.1:1291-108572 GCA_000404065.3 Pinus taeda | reverse complement strand
TTTAATCTTTTTTCTTTTTGAAAAGCTACAACCCTAGTGAAACGTGGCTATTCACCTCTTTGGGGTATAATATAAAATATATGTCCACTTGTGTGTTGTTGATTCAGTTAATTTTCTCCACGTAAAAAGTTAAACTTACCATTCACATAAAGAGATTTTGTATTCCTTTTTGTTTTTCTTTTACCTTGAAAATACCATAGACAATTAGCATGGGTTGCTAGAACCATGAGATTCTAAACCACTTAATGAAGAATCAAGATAATATTATATACTCTTCCTTCTCTTACGTATAGTCTTAAAGGTATTTGGAAAGATTTCATTTTGACTTTATCATGCACTTTTTATCAATAATGTAGAACCCTTATGTATATATGAATGTTCTCCTTCAAAATTTACATTAGACTATATATATCTTTTTTTCAATAGTATATTTTTATATGATTTTTTCTTTAATTTATTTTTAATTTTATTTTTTAAATATTTATATGTAATTTTATTTTTTTTTCTCTCTTTTTTTTTTTGTTAATGGCCAAAGCCCTCAATGATGGAATTGGTGAAAAGAGAAACTCCAACTTTGTGTAGTGAAACGCTTCAATTGTGATGAAAACAAGGTTGAGAAAGGATTAATGGCCAAAAGTCGGATCAAACTAGTTTTCTTCAACGGTGAGCGTTCAAAGGATCAAACAACTGTGATACCAATGAAATGAAAAAAGTTCGTACTTCCCCTTAAATACTCGAGAAGACTTGGAATATGAAAATATCCATTGAGGATACACATAGTATTATATATAAATTGTATGAAGAATGATGATACAATGAGAATGAGGATCCTGTATATATAGCCAAGTAAGGACCCTTTCATGAATAAGCATGTCTGTAAAGACATGCCTCTTTGTTTAACTAATTATTATTTAATTACATATTATTATTATTATTTATTATCTATTTTGATTATTTTTGCATAAATTATGTTCATAACATAATGATGGTCCATATCCCAAAACAATGGCATATTTGCGTCCATAGGTAACTTCTATAGCAGTTGGTGTAGATGATCGTAACTAAAAAAATACACATTTTCTAGGAAATGGAAAATATCTTCCAGGGATTGGGATTTCACGTAAGTTCTCATCATTGAGAAATTAAAGTTATTTTCCTTTTCTTGAGAATAAAAAAAAATCCCTTTCCATTGCTCCATTGGAACCTTGTTTGTTCTATATGTTTCTACATTCTTTACTTAAAAATATCTCTTTCATGGTATTTCTTTAAAACTTTTGATATTCTTGGGACTAGCGTCAACTAATTATTGTAGTCAATTCCTGACATGTGAAAATGGATACCATGTACAACCCTAAAACACAAAGGTCAACCTCATGCTTTCATTGCAGGAACTAATACAATGCTAAATTGTTCTTATCAAATATCCAGTATGACTTCCAAAACCCCAAAGCTTTTAACAAGACTATGATACGAGTTAACATTCTTGTTTGTGGATATTCATACAACTTTTCATATTGTGTTGCATTTGTAAGACACCTATTAGAGACTGCAAAGAGTTTAGATGCAATTGGGTTCATCCTGGCAATGGAGAGCTAAATTTGATCTAATTCCAATGGGAATTCCAGGAATCATTATCAAAGAAGTAGATCAAACACAAGTATAATTTACAATATCGACATTTTTTAATTGAATTGTTACATGTAATGGTATTCTAGAGTCCCTAGAAAATATTTCCTAGCAGTTTTCCTTTCATTGAACGAAATATCCTCTTAAGGCCAAATAGTTGATCCTTATAAAGAAATCAGTAGTGTTTTTCAACAAACCAATGCTTTTATATATTTCTATTTTTTCTTTGTTTGTGGCTAAAGGTTCTTGTAGATTATGGACTCTAAAATTGATACTACTATTCAAGTATGTTTTTATAGTTCTAAGAGCTAATGATGCTGGGAAAAATACTAAAGGGGGGGGGGTGTAGAGTGAATCAGTATTTTAAAACTCACTTAAACTTTTCTTTTCTTATTCAGATTTTTGTATGCGACTACAATGAAGTAAACTTGTGTATGTATGCGAAAGTTATGCAAACAACTGACGTATATCCATTCAACTTATTTTTCAGTTAATTCATCATCTGTTTAACTTGAACGAGTGTATGTGTATTTCAATAGAAATTAATTAAATAGTAATCATGCATAGTAAGAAAAAAATAAACCATCACACATAAGAAACACATCAACACACATGAACACTAGGATTTTTAGGTGGAAACCTAATGTGGAAGAAAATGACCATTGTTATTGTCTTTGTCTTCTTTTTATTATAAAGAAATACTTCTTACAATATTGTATTGGCCCAAAATCATACCAGCATGCAGGAACCCACCTACAAAAGTTTACAACCTTCTCTCAATCTTCGACACCCACTGGAAGGGAGCTCCAATCCTCTGATCTCATTTAATGGCACCCACTAGAAGGGAGATCCAACCCCTTGATAAGATATACCAACTACCACTGGAAGGAAGCTTCGAATTCCTCACTGAAGGCTCCAACCCCTTTATCAGATTTACCAGCTACCACTGGAAGGGAGCTTTGACTTCCTCACTGAAGGCTCCAACCCTCAACACCTTCTTGGATCACGTTTCATAATATTTCATACTGGATCCTCCTGAACCAAAACATCAAATCTGTAGGCCACGTTTCATTAACTTTTCAGACTGGATGCACCACCATCATTTAAGTCCAATATCAAATAAAAAATTAAAACCAATCACTGTATCAAATCACTGAACCAACTTAATCATCAAATCATTGAATAAACCAATTACTAAATCTCAAACAACTAAAGAAACTAGATCATCTCAATTCATTGTATACTCTTCATCAAAATGTTAGCACACTTACTATTCATCACAGAAACTAGATCCTATCACTGGAAACCCTGATCAATCTTATGTCAGAACATATATGCTACTATTATGAGACATGTCCACGTATATATGTGCTTCCTCTTCAGATAACCCGCATACAGATCTCGAAACAATGAACCCTGAAAATGAATCATTGCACTACTGAAATCAATCATTGAAACACATACTGACCTTGTCACAGATCTCTAAACCAAATATAGATCATCTCATAGCATCAACATCATTACTATTCAACATAACATAATCAGTTCAACCTTAACCAATACTCTGAAACATAGATCATCATGAAATACTTCATTGACAAACAACAACAAACACAAAAGATTGATTAAGCTGATCAGACATCATATTCAGCAAAACCCTAGCATATGTACGTGACCCTTACAAAACACTTCCACGTATGTACGCGCCTTTCATATTTGATACCCACGTACGGATCTATCCATACTGAAGAATCGATACACTACTACTGACAATCTAATCTATGTATGTACGCTCTTTTTATGAAACAAACATGTGTACATATATGAAATTATTAACTCATACCTTTGTTGCATAGTAGAACTTCAGTGAAACCCATACACAGTAAAAAACACATGTCAAAAAATTATCATCATAGATCAAACCAACCCATAAGTAGATTATTCAATGAATAGTCATTTAAGATATATTGGATCCGATCCATCATTCCCAGTGCATACTTATTTCAAATCAAACTATTCACTAATAAACCATAACTTGCACACTAAACACTTTGATCTTCATCTCCTTATATAGCTTAGGCCTTACGTAATGCCATGGGTCAAGTCCTTAGTAATGTCGATAGTATTCCTTGATGGGATCAAATATCTGTTGCTGCACTAACTAGTATGGGCCAATACCATGGTGCAGAAAATGTACATGCTTTCTCTTCTCCATAACCGCATGTGTACATGACTTTTCTTCACAAGACCCGTGTGTATTTCTCGAAACATCTCCTTCATCATTCTTTTATCTCTAGACTTCTATGCCTTTTTCCAAACTCTCTGCCACATGTGTACTATCTTGTAAAATCATCTTGTTATCATCGTGTTGAAAATCTTCATCAAGCAAGTTGCCATCAAGGACATCTCATCAAGTAGGATTCCATCAAGGACAACACATTTGTTATAATTCCAAGAATCTCCCCCTTTGGACTTGATGGAAACCACTTTGGTGTTTGGTTACCAACCATCTATAGGTACCTGTAGATATACCAAGCTTCTCTCCAAGCAGTCTTTCTCCAAACACCAAGCTACTCTCCCCCTTTGACATCAAGGGAAAAGGGATGAGCAATGTTGAATGAAGGCATCTCTCCCCCTTTGTATATATGAGCATTTTAGGTCTGATAAGAACATGGTATATTGAACATGCTCCCCTTGAGTACATGCTAAATCTTCTAGAAGATGTACAAAGAAGTACATGACTTTATGACTCAACCATATATGACCTTTCCTAACACCAAAGGCTCATGCTTTCATCAATTACCCAACATAATGGTGTGTTGTAGCGGCTACAACCACCCTCCAAAATTTTGTCCTGCACCCAATTTCGGAGTCTCCCTTGAGAGTTTCACTTGATGACTCCAGATGAGCCTCATAATTGGGTAATTATATGGGCCTTAATTCACCTCCTAGCTTATTCAAACCAAATATTCTCATAACTTATTGCATACTTTTGTTTATATTTTGTTTATGAGATGAGTGAGAGTTGGATATTTTGATTTGTGGTCTAATGTGAATTTAATGTAGGATTAAAGGAAAAAAACAAGGAATTTTGGCAAAGACCATGGTCAAAACTCGAATGGCACAAGGGAGAGGAATTACAGGAGGTAAATCCTCCTCATTGACTAACCCTCCATTCGAATATTATTCCATCAACTCAGAGTGTAAACAACCAAATCATGAGGACTAGAAGGCAGCTGAGCCTCCCTAATTTTAAGGAAGTCGTTGGAGACTTCATATGTATAATTAGACAGGCCTAGGACCTCAGTAGGATTTAGGTTTTTGATTGTAAAACTCTACTCTATTTCTGAGCTACAAGAATTCTGACAATTTTTGATGTAATCCATTGTTTTGATAATAAGAATGAGTTTTGTTTTGAGCCAGCACTGAGTTAACTCAGAGGGCTAAAGTTCTTGGGCTAGGGCCCAACCCTAGCAACCAAGGCTACTCTTTATTGTACATGTATGCTAGTATATATTCATAGTTTAATTGTTCATTTTCTTAGTAGATGCATTTCCATTACAACAGTGTAGATTAGATTGGTTGTGTGATAATTTGCTTCCATTTGTGCCTTGTTTCAAGTAGAAGGTTACCAAGTAGAAAAAGGATCACCATAAGGTTATTAGTAGGTTTCTTAGCCTCACTTCCTCCCTCTTGGACAATGACTTGAGGAAGGGACCCTTTAGTAGCCCCAAAAATTTCTAGTTCTTGCATGAGCTTTGGAGTTTGTTTTCTTTGATTCAATATTTGGTTCATGTTACAAGGCAGATTTCATTGACATCTTTTTCCATCTCATTTCTGCAATAATATCTCACTCATGCTTTCATTCCCTTCAACAACTTTCTTCATGCATAATATAGGTAGTTGATTCATGCTTTTTTAGTTTATGAAAATGTATCTTGTTGCATAGTTCTTGGAAGACACACATTTTTTAAGAAATGCAGGTACTTCAGGAGGAGACCCAAACTTCATCACCAACAACCACCTTCCACTTGATCCACCTTATCCATCTCTTGTTCCACCATCACCCTCACTAGTTTTTTTTCATTTTTCATTGAAATTCCCTAGTTACATTGAGCGAATCTAGCCATCTCTTATCTTGGATATTGACTCCTGAGTGCTCCTAGACCTTCTAGCACCCCATTCTTCTCATCATATACCTTTCCCAAGCTTCCTAACACCTCCAACACCTCATAATTAGCTCTTGGTTGTATCCTGTAGGTTTCCTGTAATTCCTACAGGATCATCCTATAGGTTTCTAGTACATCTTGTAGGTTTTCCTGAAATGGCCTGTTTTGAGGCCGAATTGATAGGAAACCTCTAGGAATTCACACAAAACCTCCTAATACCCTTCCACACCATCCAACCACTCCATAAACCTTCTAGCCATCCTCCATCACCTTCCATTCACCTGTCACATCCACAAGAACAATTAATTTGCATACTTGATTTTGCTTTAAAAAACCCAAAAAAGTGAAAACAGATTTAGTTTAGCTTTTTGTTTACATACTAGTATGTTTTGATGCTCTTCACTTCTATAGCTTAGACAGTAGCATTTGTTTAGTGTTTATTTAGCAATTCTACTTAGCATAGTTGTTTAATTGGTTAATTAAGATATGGTGTGATTTAGCATTACATGTTGTTTTCTTCATTACTATAGTAGAGTAGCTCTCTTAGAGTAGATTTTCTCTTCTTCCATCAAAGAATCAATCTTCTTCTGACTCTATAGAAATCTAGCTTGGAACCCCTGGGGTCTCTCACCAGACGAACAATGACAACATGCAAGACCTTCACTTGTACTTGTGCATACAACACTTTCACCTCCAAGTTTGTATGAACCCTAGGTTGATAAGTAAAGTTGGTAGCCCAGGAGTTGCAACATCCTTGCTGCAATACTGGCGCTCATCACTTTTTGGCACTGTTTCCGGGGAGGTGTATGAGTAGAATGTGATTATCGATTTCTTTTCTTCTATTTCTTGTCTTTAATATTCTATTGTTAGTTTATTTCTGCAAAAGTAATCTAGTTGCTTCCTTTCTTTCATTGTCCATTATCTGCTTTCCTTTCCATTCTGCAAGTAGGACTTCAATTTAGAAAGTAGCTTTTTCATCCTGTCAGTGATTTTCATTCAATCAGGAATTTCATTTTTACAAGTACTTTCCAATTTAAAAAAAATTACAAAACCAACCAAAAACATTTCCTTTCATGTGTCGTAGAAATAAGGACAACCTAGGAAAACTTTTGTCAGATACCCCCACTGCATCCAATAGTCAACCTTCTCTCTTCTTCGGTGGATGTGAACTGGAGGAATCTTTAGGTGAGAAACTTGACATATGTGGAGAACCTAGAGGGGAAGAAGAAGAAGAGGAACCCATTCGTACTTCCTACTGAAACAATGGTTGAAAACCAAAATGACAAAGGGAATAGAGAGAGAGAGTTGAGGGTGCCTTCCCCATCAAGGAAACCAATGGGGACACTACGATGAAAAATCTAAGCCCCTCTATCCTACCTCATTTCCATGGCCTAACCACAGAGGACCTCAACACTTTCCTATTTGAGTTTGTTGTTATATGTCGAACCTATGACTATTATAGATGATGAGAAAAAGTTAAGCCTATTTCCATCTACCCTCAAGGATGCAACATTGCTGGTTCATGGCCTTACCTGGAGATAGCATCACAACTTGGGCTTAGATGCAACAGGTCTTTAACAACAAATATTGGGACTACTGTAGGTCAAAGGATACTAAAGAAGAAATTTTCAGAATGACCATAGGCCAGGATGAATCCTTAGAAGACTACGAAGAAAGATTCTAGCTCAGTTACAAAAGGGTCAGGTGCACACTTAACCCTGAGTCACTAAAGCTAGTCCTGCTTAGGGGAGTAAGAGAAGATATTCCATATACCTTACATTTGTTATCAGGAGGATATATCTACCAATTACCCTATGAGGATATCAAGACTGTCTTTAGAAACCATTCTAGGGTAGCCAGAAAAAAGGGTAGGGATAGTCAACCTATGGCCAGTACATCATCTTCCAACTCATCCATCAAGGGTGAAATTGGAAATATGCTGGAAGATTTCAAAAGTGAGATGCTACAAACCCTTGCCTTACAAATGGACACCATGAACATTAAAAGGAAGCAAGAGGAAGCAGAGAGAGCCTTGGCCATATTTTGTCCTAGATGCACCAGGAGGCATCCTAGGAATGAATTTCCATTGAAATGTATTGAAATTTGCTCGGTCTGTGAAGAAAACCACTCCAAAGATAAGTGCCCTTCTTTACCCTGACCCAAAAATGTATATCAAGGCGCTGAAGGGGTCATTTAGCAGCTTTGCTACATGAACCAAAGGAGACCTCCTGAGCCTAGACCATACTAGCAAGGCATGCAAGGGTCATCCCATGCATATTACAACCCCAACCAAACCATAAGTATACCTTCTTGGGGACCCCCTGCTCATCCTTCCTGGTCTACTCCCCCTCCTTGGTCCTATGAATCTCAGTATCATTCTTAGCTAGCCAGCTAGTCATTTCAACCTTTCGCTCTACCACAACCTCAGTGGAATACACCACTCCAGGGGTGGAGGCCCCAATACAACAATGCTCCAGCTTTATTGCCTCCACCACCTACCCAACCACAACTCCTACACTCTGCTCCACCCAAGTAACCTCAGATGCCTACCTAGCCAAATCTGAACCCGAACAATAGGCAGGCTCAACAAGTATACAGTGGAGAGACATCATATCCAACTTATGTTGTGGAAATCTAGGAGATTAACCTGAGATCTGGGAGAGTTCTCCCAGATAACCAACCTCTCCCTCTACCTAGGGATGTTGAGGAAAAAAGAGAGGAAAGCAACCTTAAATTAAATCCACCATTTCCTGATAGATTAGCCTAACCACTCTAGCCTAACCCAGAAGAAACTGAATTTTTGGGAGAATTGAAAAATCTGTGTAAAGATCCCCCTTCTCCGGGCAATAAAATATGTTCCCATTTACAATAATTTGATTAAGGAGAAATGCTTCAAGCATCCAAGGAGGCGAAAAAGGGATGCCCCTACCATTAATGTCATTGGGCAATTGTCTGACTTAATGTTGGGGTAGGTAATATGTCCAAAATTTTTGGACATTGGAAGCCCTGTAGTAGATGTGCACATTAATGGCACCATTGTCCAACACACTCTAATCAATCTTGACACTGCCATTAATGTGATGACGAAGGACACCATGCTCAAGCTCAACCTCCAAGGGTCATTGAGGAAGACCACAATTGTTATGCAACTTGCAGATCATTCCACAGTAACCCCTGAGGGAATTGTGGAGGATGTGATGGTCTCCATTGACTCTTGGGAGTACCCTGCAGATTTCCTAGTTCTCCAGGGTAAGGCTAAGCTTATGGGTTATCCTCTCATCCTTGGGAGGCCATGGTTGTCCACAACCAATGCTTACATTAGCTATAGGGATGGGAATATGACCATCAAGAAAGGGCATATGTCCAAGCAGTTAGTCCTATACCCTCCTGCTCAACTATCTCTAGAGCATGGTTTACCTTTATGGTTGGAGGAGGAGGAAGAAGATGAGGTTTATTCCGCCCAACTTTATGCTTTAGAAGAAACCATGGGAGGAGGACAACAAGATGAGGATTACTTGATTGAGCACCTGATCCAAAGTCTAACTCCTGCTTCATTACCATTAGAAGAAGAAGGGAAACCTAGAACAATCACCCAATTAACTTATGCTTGGCTGATTCCAACCCACTCCATGTCAAAATCATATAATTCGGCCCAGAGAAAACCTTGAAAATTAATCCATCTCTTTCTACTCTCAAAGAGGAGAAGATATGCAACATGTTATAGGAAAACCTAGAAGCCTTCGCTTGGAGTTACAAGGAAATGAAGGGAGTACACCCCTCAGTGTGTACTCACCACATATACATAAAAGAAGGTTGCAAGCCAGTCCAACAACCACAAAGGAGGATGAATCCAGCTCTTAAAGATATAGTCAAAGAAAAACTACAAAAACTACTAGATGCAGGATTCATTTACCCTATCTCCGGCAGTGAGCAGGTCTCCCCTTTAGTGTTAGTTCCCAAGAAAATAGTAAGTGGAGGATTTTCATCAATTAAAAGGAGTTGAACAAAGCCACAAAGAGGGATCATTTTCCTCTACCCTTCATTGACCAAGTGCTAGACTGCTTGGCAGGGAAAAAGTTTTTTTCTTTCCTAGATGGATTCAGTGGGTACAACCAAATCCAAATCTTCACAGAAGACCAGGATAAGACCAAATTCACCTGTCCTTGGGGTTCTTTTGTCTATAGGGTCCTTCCTTTTGGCCTATGAAATTCTCCTGCCACTTTCCAGAGAGCAGTCTTGAGTATTTTCGCCGAATTAGTTCATGATGTGGTGGAAATTTATATGGATGATTTTACACCTTATGGTTGTTATTTTCAAGAAGCTTTGACTAACCTAGGCAAAGTACTGCACAAATGCATTGAAATTAACTTGTCTCTCAGTCCCGAAAACTGTGAATTCTTAATGATTGAAAGGACCGTGCTAGATCATTCAATATTTCAGCAAGGACTGTAGGGGGACCCGAACAAGATAGTCGTCATCCAAAGGGTCCCACCTCCTCAAAAGTAGAGAGATGTCAGAAGTTTCTTAAGGATAGTTGGATACTACCGAAGGTTCATAAAGGACTTCAGTAAATTGGCCTCTCCTTTATTTGGGTTGTTGGCCAAATATTCTGAGTTTATATGGTCAAAAGGTTGTCAAGAGGCCTTAGACATTCTAAAGGGTAAGTTAACCACTGCACTAATTCTCCGAGGCCCAAACTGGGCCCTTCCCTTTCATATTCATGTTGATGCCTCACACAAAGCCATAGGAGTAGCCCTAGGTTAGGTAGAGGAAAAACTTCCTTAAGCCATCTATTTTATCAGTAAGAACTTGTCAAAGGTTGAGCTAAATTATACAGTGACCTAAGAGGAACTCCTAGTTTTTGTGTGTTTATTAAATAAATTCAGGCATTACATTACATGGTATTAAACATTTATGCATATTGACCATGCTACAATCAAATATTTAATGAACAAACCAAATGTGGATGCTCGAATTATAAGATGGTTGCTTTTATTATAGCAGTTTGATCTAACCATTGTTGATAAGCCTGGTAAGGAAAATGTTGTTGCGGACTTTTTATCTAGGGTGAATGTGCCTGTAGGTGAAGAAGGAATGGTGGATGACCAGTTACCAGACGAGCACTTGTTTTCTATTTCAGTTCTCTGTCAATGGTTTGCTGATATACCAAACTATTTGGTATCAGCATAATTCCCACCAAACTTGCCCTCCAAAGAAAAGAGAAAGATAGTCAAGAAGAGCACCCCCTTCACCTAGATTAGGGGCAATCTTTTCAAGCTTGGCCCAGATCAAATCTTGAGAAGGTGTGTTAGGGAAGAGGAAGTGTTTGACATCCTTTTGACTTGTCATGATGGGCCTTATGGAGATCACTTTGCAGCAAAGAGGAAATCATTCAAAGTGTTACAAGCAGACTATTATTGGCCCACTCTTCATCAAGATGTGAAAAAGTACAGTAGTCAATGTGATCGGTGTTAGAGGATGGGAAAGCCTACTCTAAGAGATGAATTGCCCCTACAACCTCAAGTGACTTTCAAGCCATTTAACAAGTGGGGCATGGACTTCATTGGGCCTATCAAACCTCCTTCAAAGAAAAAATAGTACATTATTGTGTGCACTGATTATTTGACTAAGTGGGTTGAAACCAAGGCAATTAAGGCAGAAACAGAAGAAAAGGTCGTTGAGTTCTTAAGGGAGAATGTATTCTACAAATTTGGGTACCCTAGAGAGCTAGCCACAGACCAAGGCAACAGTTTACCTCCAACATGATTGAAGAACTGCTCAACCATCACAAAATCAAGCACAAGACCTCCACTCCCTATCATCCACAAGCTAATGGGCAAGTGGAGGTGACCAACAAGGCACTGGGGCATCTTAACCTAGGTAGTGAGTAGCAGTAGGAAGGATTGGGCAGAAAGGCTAGTTGAGGCCACTTGGGCCTATAATACCACATGGAAGACCACCACTGGATTTACACCCTATGAGTTGGTCTATGGGATAAAGGCCTTGCTATCCATTGAGCTTGAGTATAACACATTAATGATGCCAACCCAACTAGATTTGGATCTCAGTCATGCACAGAAAGAGGGATTGTTCCAATTGAATGGCTTGGATGAATTCAGAATGTAGGCCCTCCTACATACATAGATAGTTCAACTTCAGAGGAAGATCTATCATGATAAACATGTTAAGGAGAAGCAATTTCAAGAGGGCGATTAGGCATTGTTATATGATTCTAGGTATAAAGACTTCAAGGGTAAGCTAAGGACAATATGGCTCGGACCTTATGTTGTGGAAATATGTCATGGTAATGGTTCAGCAAATTAGAACTATAGATGAAGAAGCCATTCCATTTCTTGTTAATGGGCATCGATTGAAAATGTAAAAGAAACCTTTATCAAAACAAGAGTTCATTGAAAATATCAATAAAACAGTGATGATGGTGGAGCAAGTTCCAGGTCCTCCCTCATCAAGTCACTGAAAACGAAAAAAGAGAAAAATAATAAGGACTCAGGTGAAAACCTCCACGAGGCGCCTGAGTCCCATCTTTAGGTTGAAAACCTCATGAGGCAGCCCAATGATGAAAAAAAAATAAAAATAAAAATAAGAATATCCCTAGATGAAAATTGTTATAGATCTTATCTGAAAGTATAAGATAACAGAAATAAACCCAAAAAATAACAAGATAGAAATGCTTCTTTATTGATATTAAACCTTTAAGGTAGGGCAACACCATATATTCACTCCTTAAGGAAGGATAACACTCCACAAAGCCATATTCCTATTCATACAATATTCCTTCACATCTCTCAATGGGGAGTCTCTAGCCTCTATATAGGCCTCATACATACAATACCATGGGTCAGTACCATGGTTCCCTCAATACCATTTATCTAATACCGTGGGCTTATTACATTATTGCTAACTACTTGTGGTCCCTTACATGATACATGTTAACCACCTTATTTATTACTATGGCCCATCCCATTATTACATTATTATCTTGGGTACCTCTCTCTGTACCCCATATTATCCCCCTAGGTATACTACATTCCACCCCCCTTAAACATGTTTTGTCCCTGAAACATAAGAGGAACACAATTAATAAGATCTACTCAAAAGAGTAGTCTTGTTGGCTTATATGGGCCCGACCCAAGTTCAGAAGAATTATTTAGCCAAACAAATCCCACAGCTACCGGCCCTTTCGGCAACAGTCTGTGGATTGCGAACTAAGGTCTCATGCGAGGTAGCAGGGGAGGGTTCTAGAACCAGGTTTTCACACCCTTGGATGTCTAGATCTGATCTGGAGGTTTCACGCACCGTTCCACAACATCACGCTGCCCTGTTTCGCGTAGATCCAAACCCAGACTAATCTTTACTAGTTATTAGCATGTTGTTCACAGATCTAATCTATTTTATGAAGTATTACTTAGAAGGGTCTTAAGAAAACATTTATCAGATTTATCTAGTTCACGCACTTAGATTAAACGCAGATTCACATGTATTCAAAACGTAAGCATATGCGCATAGATCAAACAGTGATATTAACCATACAAGAAGCTAGATCTGCGATACTTCATATTTAACACAGAATTACCAAAGAAAATTATCTTTATTTACTTTCTTCACCAATACATCCAGATCCGCCCTATGCACTTAGCTGCAGGGGTCTACGCACATAGTTGCAGACTCTTCCAGGCCTCTTCCCACACAGCTGTAGAGCCTCTATCCACTACCCACACCCTCAACTCGGACATATAGATGCTTACAGATTGTTCTTCTCGAAAACCCATTACATTATAGATCCAATATCATACCCAAAAGAACTGCCTTTCCCTCATAGGGCCGCACTCTATTTATACCTTCCTATGGTCCACGGACCGACTTACTTCCTATTATTCTATATTATTTCTTGGGTGGAAAACCCTTTGGCTCGACTTTTACATTTCGTGCTTTGCATATTTCGAAGGTTTACAATATTTTTATCCTACTTTCTAGGCTATCAGACCCAAAACTGTTATGCAGGACCTCCGCTACCCAACAAGTCCACTAGTACCATGCACATGCATCTAGCCATCCCAGAGAAAGGTGAACCCTCGATCTAGTTGGTGCCTCGCTGACTTGAGATGGAAGTTGACCCTGGCGACTCTTTTGTGTTGATGTGTAGTAGGTGGATCATCATCCCTCTCTATCTGTCATGCAAGGGTTGTTGTCCTTGTGGCTAATTCGTTGCCATCTTGTTGGTTGTTTTCCTACAGGGTGATATGGGTGGTGATATGCTGAAATGTTAACCAACGGTGTATCTTTCTTTAATTCACCACATAATAGAGGTTGATTGGTATTTGGTACATGTTGTGGTGCCTGCTCTTGTTTCTTATCTTCCAATATTACTTCAACCAATGAGTCATCATCTGATGTATTAGTACCTGTAACCTTTTTTGCTTCAGCCTCCTTGGACACTACTTGTTTTTCTAGTATCTGGTTTGATGTTTGTGTTTGATTTTCTACTACCAAAGGCTCATCATCTGATGTGTAAGTGTCATTAGAGTTTTTTGCTTCTGCCTCCATAGTCTCTGCTTGGGTCTTAATGGAAATATCCTGCAATGTAATTTTCTTCTTTTATACCAGATCTTCAGGAATTTCTTCTGCACATTAATATTGACAGTACCCACAGATTCCATCCAAGGATATCCCAAAAAAACATCCATGTTATCCATATCTGAAGTATAAAAATCAAAATGCAACACATACTTATCCATAGAAAGCTTCAAATCTTTATAAACTTGAACATCCTCATTATCAACCTATGTGTTTTCAATGTGTTTTGCTGGAACATACAATTTTTTTGCCAAATTAACATTGATAAAATTATGCTTGCAACTAGGATTTATAGACACAATGATATTATCCTTCTTAATCAATCCATGAGCTTGCAATAATGAGATACCAGTAGCAAATAACCCCACATGTTTCTCATTATCTTGTTTTCTGGCATGAGACCATCTGTCTAAAAGGAATTTTTCAAATTCTTCATCGGGCATGTTGGAACACTTCTTTTGGTTAAGTAATCCCCACCATGTGGCTGCCTCATCTTTAAATTTAGCCACTACCCAAAATCTCCAATGTTTTTGCCCATAATGACTTTTGTGTTTTTATGTGTTCTTCAATAGTAGGACCATTATGATTTCCTGTAAAATCTGGAACCGCCATGAGGAGTGTTTTGAAAAAAATTCACTCACTTGGGGAAAATTTGAAATAACCACAATTTAGTCAATATTTCTTAGAATCCCTATTATGACATATTTTTTGAAATGGAACAACCCTTCTGCTTCTTCCCATGTGATAGAAATCCTGATCTAAGCACTGGAATTTCAGATTCACGCTGCACTTGTCCCATCGTCAAATTTTTTTTCTAAAAAAATAGTTGTTTTTAAATCAGCGATATCTCCCTCATCCGGACTCCGATTCGATTGGATTTTTTTTTTGAAATTGGGTATTTTTTCTGCAACAACTCATATCTATTGTTAAATTCTGTAGATTTTGTACCAAAACATACAAATCTAATCTGCAAACTCGCCACCTAGAAAAATGTCTGCAACGCAGTTGATTTTTAAATCAACGATATCTCCCTTATCCAGACTCTGATTGGGCTGATTTTTTATTTTTTTTTAAATTGGGTATTTCTTCATCAAAAACTCAGATCTACAATTATATTATGCATATTTTGCACCAAAACGTATGGATCTGATCTGCAAACTCGCCGCTATGAAAAATGTCTGCAACACAGCTGATTTTTCAATCAGCGATATCTATCTCATCCAGACTCTGATTGGCCCGATTTTTTTTTCAAATTAGGTATTTTTTTGCAAAGAACCCAGATCTACAATTAGATTATGCAAATGATGCTCCAAAACATACAGATTTGATTTGCAAACTCAACGCCCCAAAAAATATCTGCAACATAGCTGATTTTTAAATCAATGATATCTCCCTCATCCGGACTGCAATTCGACCAGTTTTATTTTCAATTTGGGTTTTTTTTCACCAAAAACAAAAATATATAATTAGATTCTACAAATTTTGCACCAGAACATACAGATGTGATCCCAAACTCGCTGCCCCGAAAATGTCTACAACACAACTGATTTTTAAATAAGCAATATCTCCCTCATCCGAACTCTGATTCGGCCATTTTTTTTTTAAATTGGGTATTTTTCGTGAAAAAACTAGATCTACAATTATATTCTATAGATTTTTCACTAGAATGTACAGATATGATCCACAAACTCGCCACCCAAAAAATTCCTACAAAAAATTAAAAAAAAAATATTCGTTTTGCCCAAGAAACTGCTTTGATACCAGTTGTTATAGATCTGATCTGAAAGTATAAGATAATAGAAATAAGCCAAGAAATAACAAGATAGAAATAGATAGAAATGTTTCTTCATTGATATCAAACCCTTAAGGTAGGGCAACACCATACATTCACTCCTTAAGGAAGGAGAACACTCCACAAGCCATATGCCTATTCATACAATATTCCTTCACATCTCTCAATGGGGAGTCTCTAGCCTCTATAGCCTCATACAACAATACCATGGGTCATTACCATGGTTCCCTCAATACCATCTATCTAATACAATGGGCTTATTACATTATTGCTAACTACTTGTGGTCCCTTACATGATATAGGTTAACCACCTTATTTATTACTATGGCATATCCCATTATTACATTATTCCCTTGGGTACCTCCCTCTGTACCCCATATTATCCCCCCTAGGTATACTACAAAAACCTTCCTTGAGGCACCCAGGGCAAATAGCTATGGTGAAAACCTCACTGAGGAAGCCTAGTTGTTTTTCAATGTATATATATATATATTATATATATATATATATATAATATATATATAATATATATTATATATATATATATAATTATAGATATATATATATTAATTGTTATTTGCAGGTGGGTGAGAACGACAGTCAAGGAGAAAGAAGAGGATCCAAAGGGAACCCTGCCTCACACATATTCATCTCCTCCACTGCTTACTATGCATCCCTCCATCATTTATATAATTTTTCCACTCCATTGCTTCGATTTATGTGAAGACTGTGTTTTTTGCAGGATCCCCTGTATTCCTACAGGATCCCCTGAAAGCCTACAAGATGATCCTGTAGGAATCATAGTGGCTTGGAAAAACTATAGGAATAAATCCGAGTGCATAGGGTAGGTTTGTTAGGACCCTAAAATTCACCCTATGCATGATCTAACACCTCACCTCGTCCACCATCATCATCCCTGCAGTCACCATTCAAAACAAAAAAAGGACCAGTTTCAACAGTTTTTGCCATTCATAAAAAAAAGGGAAAACAGAGGGGAGTAAGAGCATCACCTGAGTGTCCTTTTCTCTACACACACTCCTACTCCTTCCTTCCATTCATTACACCATCCTCACAACCCCAGCCAACAACATGATTAAAGAATTCTAAGGGAGAAGTAGCTAAGCACATCTTGTAGGAAATCTTGTAGCAACCTATCCCACAAAATGTCAATCACCAGTAACAGGTATTCACCAGGATGATCCACAAGATCCACAGTAGCAACAACATCATATCTTCAGCCACAGATACCTATAAAATCCAAGAAATTATTAGCAAATAGTAAGAGGAGGAAGAAGAATGGCATGCAGCAAATAAACAATGCAACACCTATGATCTTTGACAACTGCAACATGGCATCGAAACCACAGGTAAGTATCTCGCTCGCTCGCTCATATGCATCATGTAGTCAAAAGTTGCAAGGGTTACGAGATGGTTGGTTTATAAGTGAAAATGTGGCCAGTTAACTTGGCGACCTTCGTTCAGTCAGCACATGCACAACCAGGTGTCCTCTCGCACATGGTTGTAGTCAACTCAAAGACAGAGGAGGAGTAGGAAAAAAAGTGGTTAAAACTATGGATCTACGAGGTGGGAGTTGATTACGAGGAGTTGGAAATGACGAGGTGGTAGTGGGGACCAATGGTCCAAAAATGGCAATGTACCTTTGCTGCAAGCACACCACCTCACCCTGAAACACCATAAAGGGAAATAAAACATCGTTCCCATGCATTCATGCATTTCACCTCCTCGAAAATCCCTCACTCAAGTCAATCTCATAACCCAGGCCACCCACTAGAAGCAAAGATCCATCTTTCTACACAGGAATTCCTTCAGGAGCATGCATAGGAATTCCTGCAAGATACAATTTACAGGATACACTCTCCAAGATACACAAAGATAGTCTAGAGGATAGGCAGAGAAGGATTCAAGAGGGGATATCATAGGAATTGTCCACTGCAACCATTCTAAAGAGGTAGGCTCTAAAATTTCATTCCCATTTGCAAGAAAATGAACCAGAGATACTCTACAATCTAATGAAGTTAGCAATTATGACTAGTGAATTACATATGCAGTCAACTCTATTTTTCTCATACATTTAAAAAATTTATGTCAACCCTCTCATTTTCTCCTCAAGTTTGATGAGTAAGATGACAGGAGGGTTTAATAGGAGAGAGCCCACAAACACTGTGAGGATACAACAACACCCACAGGTGCTTGAAATCTTTACAAGACACAACTGGATGGGGTTTTTCGAAAAATTCACAAGGTATGATGATGAGGTGGCTCAAGAATTTTCTCACTCCCTCACTCCACACAGAAAATTCCATGCCACTATTTTAGTAAGAGGCCTTAGTAAAGATATCACCCCAGAACTTGTCAACAGGGTCACCACACTTCCCCTAGGAATTCCATGGAGAAAAGAAGACAAAGGAGACAGTCAAGTGGCAAAAAGAAAATTGTTTTTAGAAGGTGAGGTAGGATACCAACTCATCAAATATATCTCATGTGAGGGTAGATATAGTGTTGTTTATGTCTATAATTTTAGGATCCTTGAAGAATTAAGATTTGGGGTAGAAACCTCAGTACACAAAAGACTCAGCATACCCTATTTCTTGCTGTAATCACTCATAGACTCCAACAACAAAGTGAAGGAATGGAATTCCCAACAATTGGCTCACCATGGGTTGATTAGGATCCTCATTGAAGATGCCCTCCAAAAACTCAGAATCCCTATAACATGGTTAGTCTTCAAAGACTTGCCAGCAGAGGATGACATCAAAACCCTCACTTATGATGTTAGTCCTACTATCAGTGAAGAGGAGGCAAAATAGGAAGAGGAAGATACAGAGCAAGATAAGGATGAGATGGATGAAGAAGAAGTTGACACAAAGGAACATGATGAAGTAGAAGAAGAAGAGGGAGAAGAGAAGGAGGATGATGATGAAACAAAGGAGGAAAATTAAGGAATAAATTGATAGAGATGATGAAGATCCATAGGAGGAAGAAGATAGGAAAAATAGAGAGGAAGAAGGCATTGAAACAGAAGGGAAAGAACACAAGGAGGAGTCACATAGGGTTTCTCCAGAGGCCACTAAGAGAGAGGCAACAACTGCCCTCACTTCTCTCAGCACCCAATTCAAGAAAAAAGCAAAAAGAAGGCAAACCCACTATATTTTAGAACAAGAAAGAGAACCATAATAAAACAAGGGAAGCCACAAACATCAACAAAAATTCCTATTGAGATTGAAGATTCCCCTAAACAAAGAGACAAAATGCCTACCCCTATGTCACCAATCACCAATGTAAGGAGGCCTAATACTAGATCAACTTCCTCAAAGGGTAAGGAAATCCTACAGGATCCACAGCAAAACCTACAGGAAGCAAAAACAGTCCTACAGGATACTTTGCTAAAACTACAGGAGGCACAAAAATTGGAAATAAAGGTAGGGGAGTAGCAAGAAACAAAAGAAGAAGACCCAAAGACAAAGGAACCAAGCCCCCAACCTAACCTAGACTCCTATTACTGGTTTATTGAAGGAGGCAGGGTAATACGTCAATTTTTCCATCCCATTGTTTTTCAAACTTGAGAAGGAGATGGCCAAAACCCACTGATGGATGCAGATTGCCAAATCAAAGGGGGTGGAATACATTGGGCACATGGAAGAGAAACTCAAAGAAATGGGTAAAGAGCTAAGTGGATTAAGGGACAGAGAAGCAATAATGAGAAGTCAACTTGGGAGAGAAAATGCATGGCTGAGGGGACAACTATAGGAAAGAGAGAACCAACTAGCATGTATGGCTAGCCTCTCCTTGGAGGTAATATAATGTAGGATGCTAGCTAAATCCTATGCTCTTTTCCTCAAAAAACAATTGTTGCAGTTTCAGATTAAGACACTAGCACAGAGGGGAACCATGCCATTTCAGGACTACAGGCAGTTTATTGATCTTTGTGATCAAAGTACACTAGAGGATAGCACTAAAATGGATGAGTTTTATTTGCACAACATGGCCCTCACAAACATGAATGTTTGGGACCCTAATGCCAAGCTAGGAGATCTACAATTAATGGCTTTGGCATCATGGACAAACAATGAGGAGCCAAGAGTTGCAGAGATGAAAAGGATATTGGCCAAAGAGAAAAATGAACCTCTTTTGATCATAATTGAACAATCAAATCCCATGGTCCTCATCAATACCCATAATTTGATTGCAAATGATCCTTAGCTGGCACCTAGATAACTTGCTACCCAAGAGCAAGCAATTTCACCTTTTGAGGATATGTTTAGGCTGCTAGGAGATGATATTATACATGCTTGCCTAAGGAGTCGATGGAACACACTACCACACAACTTGAAGATAAGAGAATATAACTCTCCTCAAAGGTTGAGAGAGGCACTCAACAGGACACCTATGTATAAGCAATCTATGCAAATGTTGAAGTTCAATTGGATAGGCCTAAAAAATCAGTCTACCACTACACTTAGGGATGATAGAAGGGAAAAAATAAGAAGAAGAAAAGAGGTAGTGGGAGGAAATAGAAGAGAAAGCAGGCTTCTATGAATGAGAGGAAGAGACGATAGAAGAGGCATGGGATGTCAAAGAGGCTACCAGAGCCATGAAGGATATGGATATTGACTAAGTTGCTCAGAGGTTGAGCAACACTTTCAGCAAGGGGTTGTTATACGGGAATAGTGTCCACACAGATGCTACTATTCCCACTAAGATGTGTGGCTATCTTTGAAACAAACAATCAAAGTCTACTGTTGATTCCTTTTATGAAAATAGATGAGAGGGGAACCAAGAGGGCCAACCTGAGTCTTGTGCTCGATTCCCTCTCCTTCTTGATAGAGTTTTGTTGCTCGCTCTTTGTCTGCTCGGCTTCAAAAGGGACCTGTAGAATCATAACAACATACTACTATGCAAGAAACAAGGATCTAAATTCACAAATAATGTAGGATCAGATGTACATTAACCATATACAAGCATATATAAATAAGTACACCATGATATGGAAGGAAACAAGAATAGCTTTATTCAGATAAAAGTAGCAAGAGGATTACAACCATGAGAATCTCTGACCCAGCATCATCCTCCAGCTAAGAAGCCCTTCTTTCACCTCAAGCAAAACAAAATCACCCAACACTGTGAATGTACACAAGAATACTGACAGCACTTCTCTATAGATTACAAAATTCCAGCCTCTGGATCTCTGTGATGAGGGATCCATATATAGATGATTACAGAAAGGTGAGTCATGTTTTGGGATCTTGATTAGTGTCTTCTCTCTGATAGTTCCTGCTTCCACTTGGAGAATGAAGATCTCTTACTCATCCCTGGTCGAAAATGGAGTGGCAAGTGTGAGAGGGGAAGCTTCTGGAAGATTCCATGATCTTCCACCTTGCATTTTGGTCCCTACCATTTTTCCATTCCCGACCATCACACCCTAGAGAGGAGAAAAATAGTATGCATCACACCCTGTACATTGGGAAGGTGATATGCATTGCACCCCCTACATGGAGCTTTCAGTATGGTCTAGTTATGACCATTTATGAGCAGTTTTCAGTGGAGAACTTCTGGGAGATGATGTAATCATTTGACCTTGTTCCTTTAGGCAGTGAAGCAACCCTTTTAGGGATTTAAGAGCCCTTAGTTTATGGACATTTGTGATTGAGGTTGAAGTGCCCAAAAATGTCTATAACACTAGCTGCCTCCTCATAGCTAGAAGGCTCAAAGTCAAGGATGCTGGTAACCATTTCCATATAGCTACAAAACCTCTCAGGTGGTATGCTCTCTCTGACTGGCCTCTTTGGCTCAGCAATAGATGTGGCATCTCTCAAGGTGTCATGAACCCACTTGGGCTTCCTCTTCCCTGAGCGCACTTCTCGCATTGGAGAATGAAACTCCTCCTCCTGATCATCAGGGGCCTGAACTCCTGACTATGTGTCTGTTGTCCTCCTGCCTACACCTAAACCTGTAGAAGCTGAGGTACCGTGTGAACTTTCCATCAGTGGACTATCTAGTGAACTGCTCTGTGAATTGCTCGGAGTACCACCCCTCTGGCTCGGCGAGCCACCGCTCACTGACGGACCTGACATCCTCATAGATGTACCTCCTGATCCTCCTGATCCATGCCCACTGGATCCCTGGAATTGACTCAACTGCTACTGAGGGTCTGGCTGATCCAGATACTCTAACTCCCGTGACCTCCTAAAAGCCTTGTCCTCCTTAAACTTCACATCCCGCCTGACAACAACTTTCCTCTGTGCAGGAATGTAAATCTGAAAGGCCTTTGAGGTCTCACTGTAGCCCACAAAGATACCGTTCTCTATGGTGGGCTCTAGTTTGGTCCTCTTCTCCTTGGGTATGTAGGAGTATGTAATGTATCCAAAGATACGAAGATGACCAATATCAGGCTTCTTCCCAGAGAAAGCCTCCTCCGGAGTCATGTGCCCCAAGGCATGATGCAGACTCCTATTCTACAAGTAAACCGTTGTGTTGCAGGCCTCTACCCACAAGATCAATGGCAACCCATGATCATGTAACATGGCTTTGGCAACCCCTATGATGGATATGTTCTTCCTCTCCGCAACCTTGTTTTGCTGGGAGTTGTAAGGAATAGTGAACTCCCTCCTAATGCCTGCCTCCGCACAATAATCAACAAAATCTCCAAGGGTGTACTCTCCCCCATTGTCCAACCTCAGTGACTTGATCTTCCGACCTGTCTGTGTCTCCACAAGAGCTCTAAACTCCTGAAACCGCTTAAAGCCCTCACTCTTGGTCTTCAAGAAATAAATCCAGGTCCTCCTGAAGTGATCATCAATGAATAAAACATAGTACTCATATCCACTCAAGGAAACATGAGACATCCGACTGCTCACATCAGAATGAATCAAATCAAGTGTCCCAGTCACTCTGTTGTCACTACTAGGAAAAGGGGATTTGGCAAACTTGCCCATCGCACATCCTCTAAAAGTATCAAAGTGATCAGTGCTGAAATCTGGCAGACCTGTAGTGATCTCCCGCAAGGTCCTCAAGGCTCCATGATACATATGTCCCATCCTATGGTGCCAAAACTCACAGAACTCAGAACTGCTAGCTCTACTGTTGGTACTACTGCTCAATGCCAAAAGGGGCTGGAATGCAAACATGTACACCTTTGCATGGTGTACACCTATCACTCTAGTTGAATCAGCTGGAGTGCCCCTGGGATACATCAACACCTGTCCTCCCTTGAACAGTATCTCATATCCTCTGTCCTCCAAAGCTGAGACAGATATGAGGTTCTTCCTCATCCCTGGCACATAAAGAACATGTGACACCTTCAAGGGAGGTTTGGACTCCCTCTGAAATGTCAGTGTCCCCACACCGACTGCTCTAACAACTCTGTCATCACTGAGTACTACCTCTATATTAGTGCCACTCTCTGAAACCTCTGAGAAGTACTCATGAAATCCTCTCATGTGACGTGAAGCCCCACTCTCCACATACCAAATACCCAAATATGCTCCGCTAATCGAGGGAAAAGCATGCTCCCTCTGAACCTGTGTGGCAGGTGATCCTACACTCGAGGAATCACACATAGTGAACACAAACTCCCGGTCAAAACAACCTGCAAAATCCTCAACCTCTGCTGAAGCTGCCAAGCTCTGGTCCTTCCCCTTCTTTTTCTTCTTCTCCGGACACACAACCGCATAATGTCCCATCTTTTGCCAATTCCAACACTTCACCTTGGAATAGTCCTTTTGTGCGTTACCCTGTTTACCTTTACCTTTGCCTTTGCCCCCACCATTGCTTGTGGAAGCCTGCTTCTTCCCTTTGCCTTTCTTGCCTCCTGCCAACAGTGCTACATCCTCATCCTGCTCACCTGGCTTGGCTGCCCCAAGCTGACCTTTCCTGATCTCTGTCTGAATGCAATCATCCCAAAACCTCTCCCTTGTGGGAAGGGTCTCACGTGCACAAACCCTATCAGCAAAGTTCATCCATGAATGGGGGAGGCCATTCACTGTAATCCCCACCAACTCAGTGGGTTGAATGGCCTCTCCAATTGCTGCCAATAATCTCTCACATTAGTAATCTTTGTGAGATATAAAACTACAGTATCATTACCCATCTTAATGTTCTTCAGCTTCTCCTTCAGGACCATTTTCCGGTTCTCATTGGTACTCTGGTAGAGATTGGACAATGCTATCCACATCTCATGGGCATTTCTCTTTCCTCTCACATGAGGAATGCAATGGTCTTTGATTCCATCTAGAATCAGTCTCTTACCCTTGTTGTTATTTTTATTATAAGCAGCCAAATAAGTAGCATCATCAGGCACAACAATGGGGTTTTGTGTGGTATGCACTATGATATCCCAGACTTCTACCTCCTCAAAGATACTCTGCATTCTCTCCTTCCAAATGTTGTAATTTGTATGCCCATCCAAACTATCCTCCACCCTCAATCCCAATGACATCCTGTTGTCCTAAAACTGAAAAATAGCACTGTTGTAGTAAAGATAAAACTATTTTTTGTGAAAAATCAGCTTGCTGGAATTTTCTGAGTGAAAAATCAGCAGTTGTAATTTTTCTCCTTTGCTGTCCCAAACTGCACTTCAGCACTCAAGCTCTGATACTATGAAAAAATTTCTGTTTTCCCACCCCGCTTTTTAGTTTCACCTTATTTCGCCCATATAGTTAAATGCCCTTTCCCATATACATACATTTAAAAATTGAAAAAAATAAATTTTTGCTGAAAACACAAATTCTGCAAATTTTTCAGAATGCTGAAAATGCAGAAATAAAAAAAAAAATCAGCAGTAACAAACAGTTATTTAACACATTTGAACACTGTGATTTTTGGTCAATGTGACCTTGGAGAAACCCCCTACAACTCTTGGGGAAAACCAGTTTGAGAGCTCTTCTTTATTTCTGGAAAATTCCTTTTTTACAGTGAGAAAATATTCAACAAAAAATTAGCAACCATATTTATAACTTATCTCTTTTTCCTGCCTCACAGTCAAGCTGGAAAACTGCTATACAGATGTACGGATTGTGCGGATGTACAGACTGTATGGACTGTACGGACGACCGTACGGACTGTACGGACATACCTCGATTTGTGTGCAGAAAATCAGCTGCCTCGATTTCTGTGCAAAAAAATCAGCTACCTCGATTTCTGTGCAAAAACAAATCTGCCTTTTACTGTTTGCTCAACAAAAATCTGCCTTTTTCTGCTTGCTCATTCGGCTGTAAGGATTTTCTTAAATGCTACCTTGGTATGTGTGCCAAGCTGCTGCCTCCTTCTCCTCCTTGTCCAGAAATTTCCCTTACTCTCTTGCTCTCTTTCTCTCAATCTACTCATGAGCGAATGAATGACTTTTTTCCTCCTTTTCCTCCCTTAATCCAACCCTAATTGACTTTTTGGTGATCCCTAAATCCAGTGGCTGAAATAGATTTAGATCTATGGCTGAGATTAAATGCTCATTTAAATCTCACTTTGTATTTTTAATTCACCCCACTTTAATAAAGACCCGCTTAGTCATTTATTTCCAAAGTCACTTTTCCTTTCTAATTTTTCATCGACTTTATAAAAGTCACTTTAAAATTAGACTTTAGTAACTTTATCACTTAAAGTCACTTTTAAATTAGATTTAACTTTATAAAAATTATAAAGTCACTTTAGGAGAAAAATTAAATTCTTTTGGACACTTTTCCTTAGGCCAAAGATCAAAGCCTTAAGGAATCACCTGTCCTCCGGTACCAAATTTCAACATTTTTTTAATTCACCCCACTTTAATAAAGACCCACTTAATCATTTATGTCCAAAGTCACTTTTCCTTTCTAATTTTACATTGACTTTATTAAAGTCACTTTAAAATTAGATTTTAATAACATTATCACTTAAAGTCACTTTTAAATTAGATTTGACTTTATAAAAATTATAAAGTCACTTTAGGAGAAAAATTAAATTCTTTTGGACTCTTTTCCCTATGCCAAAGATCAAAACCTTAGGGGACCACCTGCCCTCCGGTACCAAATTTCAACAAATATGAACATGAATCTAGACCAAAATTAGAATGGAAGGATAATCTTGATTCATGGCCCATCAATACAAAGATGGAAATTGAGACACCAAGGATGAAGAAAAAATGTCATAAGAGGAGTATTGATGAGGTTGGAGATACCGAGATGGAGGTTGCATCCTCGACCAAGAACGAAAAGCTTTAGGAGAAGAGAAAGGAGGAGATTGAGGTGAAATTGACTGAGAAGAGCCTAGGACAATTAGGCATCCAAGAGAAATTAGAGGACCCCCAATAAGCTGCCACTGATAGTTCAACTGAGGTAGCAATTTTGGGTTCAACTGGAAACACATCAACAACAGGCCCTAAATTGGAGGAAGGGTACCTGACATAGGAGAGGAATAATAAATTTAGGGATGAAATTTTATCACAAATAGCCTCTCAATGTATGCCATATCAGACCATGCTTTTGGATGTCATCGACCTAGAAATAAATTAGATGAAGTTTTCTCTATATCACCCTTCAGTGCAATCCCTCCCCTCTTGACCATAGTTCAAAATAGTGGACTTAACTCTAGAAATAACTAGTGTCCCCTTACATGATCAAATCAATGTACACAGGAAGGCAAGGGAGATTATATATAGTGAGTTAATCAAAGGATCCTTGACAATTAGCAAGGCCAAGAAGCCATTGGAGAAAGAGGCTACTAAGGTAAAGCAAGAGAAGGCTAGCTCAATAGCCCTCCATCTCCAAAATGAAGGCCTTGAAAAACTTATTATCAAGATGGGGGTGGAACATAGTGGTAAGATTTCCATAAATTCTATCTTCAAAGGCTCATAGTAAAAAATACAGTCACTGAGGCAACAACTCGAAATGCTCACTACACAGCATGTGTAGACCAAGGAATTGGCTCAAGTGGAAAATGAGAAGGAGATACTAGCTAGCAAATTGATAAAAATGAATAACGAGGTGGTAGCCCTCAAATTGAAATTTTAAGAACCAAAAAAATGATTAAATCCCACATGTTTTTTTGTGGTTATTCCAAACAAACCACAAAACGCCATGGAGTAGCTAACCAAGGCCCTCACAGATCTAAAAATGTCAGAGAAAAAACTTAAAGAGATCCAGATTAACATCGAAAACACTATGTACATAGTACAAAATAAGGAGAAATAGCTCAAGTCCACCCCAAAAAGTGTTGATCAGTTAATAATAAGAATCATGTGGCAGAAGACGAGATGAAAGCACTGAAGAACAAATTAAAGGGTAGCATGTCCTTCATTGAAGCTAGGCAGATAATATGGGATGATATCATCTCTAAAATAAAGAAATTAGGGGAAGATATGAAATTGTTTGCAGAGAAGAAGGTTGCAGTAAATGCCACCGAGTTCTTTGTCCTCTCAACCAAGGAGGAGGATACCAAAAATTCTAGCACTGCCAAGAAATTTATTAATCTCATTAATGAGAAATCAGTTGACGAATTGAGGGCAATAGACATCATTACAAGACAAATGTGATCATGGAAGTTTCTAAAATGATCTACTAGAAGGAAGTGAGGGATAGGGTTGAAGTGTGTGGGAGTGAGCTAGCAAAGCTGGTTACAACATTCAAATATAATTTTGACCAGAGAACTAGAGCAGGGTTACCTAGTTGTTGGGATTTCCAAGGACATCTGCTACCATGGGAGAAGTATGAACAACTATTAGTTGAATACAAGAGAAATTTGGACTCATCGCATGAGAAGACTACCACTCTCAAGGGCAGGACTATAGTAAACTATCTGCAAAGAGACTTCCATTTGTTGTGGCTTCTGAAGACCTTGTTTGTGGCCAAGCCAAATTGTACTGAGCTCACAAATTTAAGGATGGCCTATAGTACTTTCATTCACACTGCTGTGGTAGGTCTCGTCTTATGGAAAGGATGTGATCAGTTAGTTAACCCAACATGAGTGCAGGCAGTGGAGCATGGTTGCACTTCGAAATATCAAGCAAGCTAAGAGTAAATATTTTTCCAATTTGGAATCATGACATGTCTTTGTCATTTTGGAAATTTTGTAAATATTATATTTTCAAGAAGGAATCAAGTTCGCTATGTAATAATTTGGACATTTCGGGCATTAACACACTTGCACAACTAATTACTTTAGACAATTTTCGCACTTCAATATACTTTTTGTAACTTATTTGTTAAGACACTCCCTATAAAAGGGAAGAGGAACTCATTCATAAGGGTTTGATTTTCTATTCCAGAGGTTGTAATATTCTGCAAGTTTTGTGAGTTTTGGTGCTTTATTACATGTATTTTGTTATGGAAAATTAATGAACAATTTTGATGATTCCAAGCACTGATATGTGGAGTATGTTTTTATGTCTTTGTTTATCATTTTCATATGTGCTTATTTCCTCTTAGAAATCGTGTAATTGTAGCTTCTTGAACTTAGTTTGTAGGTCAAATTTATTTATGTCGTATTATGGAAAATGGTACCTGTAATATGTGAGATTCAAGGCCTTAAAACGCACTCCACAGTTTATGATTTCATTCTCTTTGTCTATTCATAATTCTATTGAAATGTAGTGCAAGGGATTATATCATTATCACTCTACATAATATTTATTTCTTTTATTCCTTCCTTCACCTATACTACAACAATCAAAGAAACTTAACTATCTATGTGTAGGTCACCATGGTCGAAATTTAGTTATTTAGAATGAAATATTGTGAATGTGTGAAAAATAATTTTCCTCTAAGTAAAATAATTGAGTCAGATTTAAAACCTTTGATATTTAAATCTTGAGAAACATAGATCCATGTTCAAGAGACACTATGATGTCCTAGGAACCGACCCTTCTCCTCAACCCGAGGGTTGTCTCTAGGATCCACAACATCTTCTGGTGTCATTTTTGGGAACAAATTAGAATACATTTCTTTGGGTATAATTTATGAACATTCCTTTATATGGTGAGAAAGAGAAGTATCTGTTGAGATTTCTCACTTAGTAGAGTCCTTAGATTGTAACCCTTGATTTTAGAAGACCTAATACTCATTCAGATACCTCTTAGTAGAAATATCATCATGTCTTTTACCTAGAAATAATTATGTCCCTGAGAATATAGAGAGAAAAAACCTCGAGCACTCTAGTTCCTCTTGTTTTTTCCCCAAAGGCCCGAACTTCTAGCTCTTAGAAAGATGAGTTAATATATCCTGAAAGATCATTCCGAGTTTTATAATTTTCAACAAAAAAAAATTCCCACCTGACTTTTACTTTTCAGAACCTAAGTCCCCCACTCGATTTTTACTTTTCAGAATCTAATTCTCATGAGGTTCATACCAATTCTAATCCTTTTACATAGCATACCTTCTCAGAAGTTGAATAAGTCAAACATATTCTTATTACTAGCCCATAGCATACCCCCACAGTTACTTCACACCAAATCTTGTTCAGCGTTTTCCCTAGATTTTTACTCAATAGATATTCTCCTTTGAATATAAAATATCTTGTTAATGCAATGCCCCAATACTGTCTCAATTTCATGTCTAGATTCACTAGGGAAGATGATGTCAAAACCAAAAAACATATTGAGATATTTAGTGCATTTGCCGAAAACTTGAATGTAGAACATTTGGATGTAGTCTTCAGGCCATTTGTTTAGTCCTTAGATGCAGAGGCCAGAAAATGGTTCAAGCCATTTCCCAACAAATCAATCCACACTTAGGAGGAACTAGAGAACACCTTTATGCAAAAATGGGGAGAGAATAAAAATCATGGACATTTCTTGACTGAATCTAATGCAACAAAGAAAATGCACAATGAAAATGTCACAAAATTTATAAAGATATTTAATAAAATATATAAAGAATTTCTTGTTGAGATTAAACCTCCACAAGTAGCAACTAAGTTGGTGTTTGTTGGGGCCTTTGAGTCATATTTTTGGTTTATCCTCAAGGAGAGGAAATCCCTCACACTAAACTAGATCTAGACTAATGCTCTGGAAGCCAAAGAAAACCTTTCATATGTAGGGAAGTTGAAAGCAATGGCGGAACAAACTGATAGGAGGAGAGGAAAAGAGGAAGCCAACCCCTCTGCCCAAGCTAGAGATGCTCAAGAGCAGAAGTTGGATGAGATGAAAAAATTGATTAGAAACCTTTCAAACAAGTAGATGAAGCTAGAGTTGGAAAACAAAAATCCTCCTCAAAAAATGCAATAAGGCCCCAACCAAAACTTCAATCCCCAATATAGGAGACCTACTTTGCAACTATTGCAAAGAGAGAAAATACTAGCAAGATCAAATAAAACCTCCCTTGTATTTTTAGGATGATCTTGAGGAAAGTATTGAAGATGCTATTGAAGTTCAGAAGAATAATACTCAACTCTTTCAGAAGAAGAGCATTAGATAGAAGCACATGGAGGAGAGGAGGAGGATTAAAATGTTCCTTTGGATGAAGAAGAGATAAATGCTTATTGTATGTAGTCTGTTGATTTCATGTAAGAATAATTGCATAAGCAATATGATTTGAGATTCTGAAAATGATCACGGATACAAGACAAAAATGAAGAAATTATCCAACCTGCCACCCCCAAACCAGCTAATAAGGGGCAAAAAATTGCCAACCTTGATCTAGTCGGAATATCGGAGATACCTCCCATCCCATTAATTCTAGGTCTTAATCTGAAAATACAAAGAAAATACCAATGCAAACAAAGATAATACATCAAGAAAACAAAGAGCCAATTATGTCAGTGAAGGTGGAAGGAATGCCTTTGTTTTCAGTTTACAAAAATAGTTAGAGAAGGTAAAGATATATGTTCCCTTAACTAAATTTCTAAAATAGCCTATTTATAAACAATATCTTTGTGTTCATGGATGTGTCTCATATTGCCTCATCACAAGACAATTTAAATTTATAGGAATAAAGGCTTATAGTCATGTTTGGCCCACATGTGGATGAGAAATTCCCTTCCACACCTCCATTCTATGTTACACTAGTGATTCATGATTCATTGTTTCATAATTGCATGCTTGATTTAGGGGCTTCTCATAATATTATTATTTTAACTCCCATGGAACAATTAGGCCTGCAAATAACAAAGTCATATAAGGAATTGTATTCCTTTGATTCCAAAAAAGAAATGCCTTGGATGATCAAGATTTAGTGGTTAACTTGACTTGAACTCTTGTGAAGAGTGTGGTAATGGATATTTTGGTTGCAGACATGCTTCCAAGATTTGTTCTGCTCCTATCCATATAATGGGGAATGAATCTTGGAGGATCTACTAAACTAGACCTTACATATGCCGCTATTCTAGTGTTTGGTGGAGAAGAGCGCAAGTTGTATAGAGAATCGAGGTTTGTAAAAAATTTTGTCATAGGCCAAGGATGCGTAGAAATAAATAAAATATTAAATAACATGGTATAAGTCAATTTCAAGTTCTTTTTAAATGGGAATGGAATTCTCCTTGTGCGGGTTCTAATCTACTGGGTATAACTTTAAATAAGAATTTGATAGTTATGGGGTTGGAATTGTCCCACAATTCATGAAAAGCTCCAAATTTTTTCACTAGAAAGAAGTAGAGCGAGTCGTGAGGTTTATGGGAGGGAAAACCCTCTTCCCAGGAAGATAACTTGAAATTAGTTGGGCATATTATTTCTCACCTTCTTATACGTGTGTGATATGAAAAGATAACCACATCCAAAGACTCAATAATAGCTTTGGTAAAGTTTATAGATGTGAAGTATTTATGAGAAAAATGACCGCTTACTGAAAATTGAGCGAGGAATATGTCAAAGGATCCAATATTTCACTCAGTCATAAAAATGAAGTTGGGGTATCTAGCATCTTACCAACAAACTGACTCCAACCATAATATGAAACGTAGGTTAACTATCAAACCTCTTTCCCACTTTGTAGTATTGTTTCCTCTTGAATTCCAATAGGTATCTGGGTGTTTAGATCCATAAAACTCATCACAAGTAAACTTTGCATGATACAATTATGACGTTCAATCTTGACACATGCTCTAGTTTCCCTCTAAAAGAGGGTAAGTCAAAATATTATGACAATATTAACTATAATTTGTTTATATGCTATTGAGGTTTTGCATGGAATAAACAATATACTATCAATGCACTAATGAAGAACTCAAAATAAATAAATTTCTTATTGCTACAATAGTGCCACTCTTGGGATTATCAGATAAAGCAGCTAACCTACATGGAAAAATCTTCCTAGAATAGAGTACATCCTACCTAGAAGTGTGTCTCCTGCTCAAAATATAGAACCCTTCTCTACTGTGCACTTTTCTTAAAGATATGCCTGTGCATAAAACATAACTAAGAAAACACCTAAATTAAGAAAAGTGAGCATCTAAGACTTTATTTTTATGTTCAGTAGTGATGAAAAGCAAGTCAGCGACACTCATGTGTACGTCAACAAGGAATGCTTAAGGCACCCCCTCTCTAGAAAATGACAAACAATGTGAAAATAAATGTAAAGGTGAGGATGAACCTGCAACCATGCAGTGAAAAGAACCTCTATAAAACAGAATGAGATCCATCTATAAAAGCTTTTGTTTTTTTTTTTTATGATAACATCAAATTTTTTTTTTATATGTGATTTGAGGATTTGGATTCTATTTTTCATTGAATTATATCTAGAAAAGGAAATTATTACCATAGTTACTTGTTTTCAAATGTTGAGGTTGTAAGATTTTCTTTTCTTACAAGATTGATTGTGTGACAGTCAGAGGCTTAGACCTACAATTCACAAAATTATCACATCTAATATAAAAGCCATCAGCAACAATAGATGCATCGCAGCCTCATATAGATCAAGCTTAAAACAACAGTTCCTGGTTTGAAACATTCCAACAGAGTAGGGTTGGTTGGTTACAAAATTCCTAGCAAACAAAAATATCAAAATGATAGAATAGTCATAGCTCCAACACCTGCAGTAGGTTCAGTTTCATCTTTAATGACTCCTATGGGCTTTGCGCAAGTGGTAGCATAGGATCTTTTAGAATAAATATTGGAAATGATTGTTAAAATACAAGTTGAACTTCATCTTTTATGTATACCTTCCATTCTATGCTTTAGTTATCTCCACTCGTCCTTACATTCTCTTTTTTTTTTTTAATTTCATATGATACCCCTCCTCCAATTTCTTGGTATGTATTGACATGAAAACACTGGAAAATTATAGAAAATCATGTTTTAGTTGGAGAAATGATGGAACTGGAGTCTACAACTTAGGGTAAATCCAACTCACCAAACACACTAAATGGAGATTTAAGCTGGAACCCTGATTCTAATTCTGCTCATGCAACTGGAGGCTACAGTTTGGGCTTCTACTTGATGGTTCTGTAGGTATGTACCATGCAGTTAGTGCTTTTGTAAGAGAGAAATCATATCTCTTTCATGTGATAATTAACTTTCTTAAATCCTATATCATGCTCAACTAATGAATTGCTTATTTGTCTGAAGTAAACTTAAACATCAATCCAAAAAAAGTTGATGTCACTATGGAATGTTGATTTTCGAATAAAAGTTGTTTGGTAGGCATGTTATGGCATTGCTTTCGTCTACATGTTTATCTATTTCAACTGATGTGTGGAAACTTGCTTTGACTTGGGATGATAGAGTGAATGCCAACAAATTATCTGTGAGATTCTACGTGCTACTCTTGAGGCAGCATGTGTTGATGCTGTTGTTCAAATAGCTAGACTTGCAAGCAGGGTTCCTGAAAAAGAAACACGGTTGGTTACAGTTAATCATTTTATTCAATTTTCCTATAATTCAAAGATCAACAAATGAATATTCAAGTTTTTATTTTTCCTACTTATAGTTTAGCTTGATTTAAGATTTTCATGTGCAGGCCTTTTTCTATGGTATTTTATAACAAACGTTTCACATGATGACATAAGTTTGACCAATATTTTTTTGGAAGTAGTTGTCATTTTATAGATAAAAATCAAGAAGTTCTAGTGACTTGTGTTCTATTACTGACAAATGTCCAAGTCTTAAAAGTTTAACTTATAGGTAGTGGTACTATTTCCCTATTAGAGGTATTTAAAGCATAATATGACCAGGTAGATGATAATGACCTTCACTGTATGCAACAAATACTTATGTTTTATGTTCTATAAACTGGGAAGTGGAGCACTGCAACTGCAACTAGATTTGAGGAGAAGCTCGAGGAGATCCACAATTTCAACAATTATGATTTATCAATTATTATATGTGGGTATACTGTGATGTGCCACACATCATCACTACATTACAACATGTCAATTACGCTTGTGTTGCTTTATTATAAGAATGGAAGAAAGAAAGAATTTATTTTTATGTTCAGTAGTGATGAAAAGCAAGTCAGTGACATTCATGTGTACATCCACAAGGAATGATTAGGGAATTTCCCCTCTAGAAAATGAAAAACAATGTGAAAATAAATGTAAAGGTGAGGCTGAACTTGCAACCATGCAGTGAAGAGAACCTTTGTAAAACAAAATGAGATCCATCTATAAAAGATTTTGTTTCTTTTATGATAACATCAGTTTTGTTTTTTATTTATGATTTGGGATTTTGATTATAAATTTCATTGAATTATATCTAGAAAAGGAAATTATTACCATCGTTGCTTGTTTCCAAATGTTGAGGCTGTAAGCTTTTCTTTTCTTACAAGATTGATTGTGTGACATTCAGAGACAAAGACCTACAATTCCTGAAATTATCGAATCTAAAATAAAAGCCAAATAAAGAGCACTAGATGGATAACAACCTCATATAGATCAAGATAAAATAAAGTTTTTCTTGGTTTGAAACATTCCAATGGAGAAGGGTTGGATGGTTACAAAATTCCAGGCAAACAAAAATATCAGAATGATAGAATAGTCATAACTACAACACTTGCAGTAGGTCCAGTTTCATCTTTAATGGCTCCTATGGGTCTAGTTCAAGTGGCAGCACAAGAGCTTTTAGAATCAATACTGGAAATGGTTGTTCAAATACTAGCTTAACTTCACCTTTTATGTATACCTACCATTCTCTACTTTAGTTATTTGCACTCATCCTTACATTATTATTTTTTTCAAATTTCATATGATATCCCTTCTTCTTCAATTTCTTGGTATGCATTGACATGAAAACACTGGAAAATTATAGAAAATCAAGTTTTAGTTGGAGAAATGATGGAACTGAAGTCTACAGTTTAGGGTAAATCTATCTCACCAAACACACTAAATGGAAATTTAAGCTGGAATCAAGATTTTGATTCTACTCATGCAACTCGAGGCTATAGTTTGGGCTTCTCCTTGATGGTTATGCAGGTACATACCATGCAATTAGTTCTTTTGTAAGAGAGAAATCATATTTCTTTCATGTGATAGTTAACTTGCTTAAATCCTATATCATGGTCAACTAGTAAACTACTCATTTGTTTGAAGTAAACTTAAACATCAATCCAGAAAAAGTTGTTGTCATTGTGGAATGCTGATTCACCAATAAAAGTTGTTCGGTAGGCATGTTATGGAATTGCTTTCATCTACATGTTTATCTGGTTCAACTGATGTGTGGAAACTTGCTTTGACTTGGGCTGACAAAGTGAATGCCAACATCTTATTTGTGAGATTCTACATGCTACTCCTGAGGAAACATCTGTTGATGTTGCTGTTCAAACAGCTAGACTTGCAAGAAATGTTCCTACAAAAGAAACATGGTTGGTTACTGTCAATCATTTTATTTAGTTTTTCTATAATTCAAATATCAACAAAAGAATCTTGAAGTTCTTATCATGTGCAGGCCTTTTTCTATGGTATTTTATAAAAAATGTTTCTCATGATGACATAAGTTTGACCAATATTTTTAGGCAGTAGCTATCACTTTATAGATAAAGATAGAAAATTTCTAGTGACTTGCATTCTGCTACTGAAAAATGTCCAAGTCTTAAAATATGAACTTATAAGTAGTGGTACTATTTTCCTATTAGAGACATTTAAAGCATAATATGACTAGGTAGATGATAATGAACTTCATTGTATGCAACAAATACTGATGTTTTATGTTCTATACATTGGGAAGTGGAGTGTTGCAACTAGATTTGAGGAGAAGCCTGAGAAGCTCCACAATTTCAAAAATTATGATTTATCAATTATTATGTGGGGGCATATTGTGATCACATTTTTATGTGCCACACATCATCACCATATTACAACATGTCACTTATCATTGAATTGCTTTAGAATGAGAAAGGAAGAAAGAAAGAATTTATTTTTATGTTTAGTAATGATGAGAAGCAAGTTAGTAAGACTCATGTGTACATCAACAAGGAATGCTTAGGGCATTTCCTCTCTAGAAAATGACAAAAAATGTGACAATAAATGTAAAGGTGAGGATGAACCTGCAACCATGCAATGAAGAGCACCTCTGTAAAACAGAATGGGGACAACAAGCTAGGTCACACTAGAAAGAAACAGTCAGTTGAAAGGCCCCTAACCATTAAATGGGGCCGGAGAATCCCAAATACTAAGCCTATGGCCCAAAAAAAATTTGAATAACATATGAAAGATTATGGATTAAATAGGACGTGTAGTAAACATGCAGAATTTAAGATTTTGAAGTCTAGTTAATACTTTGTGGCCATAGGTATGCTTTTTCTAGGCAAGCGATAGATTTTTATGCACTCCTCTCCCCATTTTTGACATTGTTTTTTTATCAAGTTTCAAGTGTTTGTTATACTACCAAAGAATTTTATATTTGATTTTAAAAAAGTGTCACTCTAATGAACATCATAGTGGAATTTGGATATAGAACATCATTTCTCCTAAAATTTAGAACCTGTTGGCTCAGACAATTCATATAGATATACTTTATTATTCTTTTTAGACGTTGTTTTCAACATATATTGATTGCAATGTGTGTTAGTGCTACCCTCAGAATAGTAGTCCTTCAATCCTTTTGTAAACCACATTCTTAACCTCAATGGTTCACATTACCAGAAAATAGATTCCATGATTAAAAGGCAGCCTTGTTTGCTAGAGCAGGACAATCAGTTGAGCTTAAAAGTAATCACTACTTTTGCTCATTATTTTCCATATTGATGCCTTCATAGAAAATGGTTCATCAATAGATCCTAGTAGCACTAAAAATCCTAGCCTTTATAACAATTTGGACAAAGTTTTCAATATTTTCCTAAAGAAAACCTCACAACAAACCCCCCAAGATTTTTCACACATGGATAGAAAGAACCACCTTCTAAAAATTAGGCAACAAAGAAATATGTATCTATGCGTCTAATATTTTCACTTTAAAAAATATATCCTTTTTACATAAATATTTAATGACATAAAGTTCACAGTGTGGAGAAAAATTTCAACTTCTTTAGTAGGGAAAACCAGGTGGGGAAAACCAGGACACTTCCCTACAATTTGCAGATGGTATCGAATGTAAACCAAGACTAACCCACTAGGGATGACGAGGGAGGCACACAAAAGGGGCAGCCAGCCCTGGGAAAGAACCCTAAGAACTCCTATCTGAAGCTCAAAGCACTCAAACACTAGAGCTATCCCATGGAAATAATTTTCAACTTAGGCATAAGAATACAAACATAGTTTCAAAACAAATTAAATAGGAAAGGAATGAATTTGAAATTTAACTATCGTAGCCATAAAAATGTCATTAAAAGTTATATTAAGGGATGCAAAAAGAGGGCAGGGGAGAGATTCTCAACTCCCTTTCACCCTAGGAAGTTCCTACCCAAAACCCAAATAGGGTTTGACAACATGTAGAGGAATGCATGCAGGCCGTCAAACAAATCAAGGAGATTTCTAGTGAAGGGTTGAGAGAGGCACCTAACATGGAACCTAAATAGGTACCCAACAATGCAAATATTCACAAAATCATGTAATTAAAAAAAAAAAATTACTTGTTGCGTACTCTACATTCCATTATTTGTATGTGTACAAAATTGTGGTAGGTGGAAATAGGTGAAGGGCTGGGTAAATGTGGGTAGAATGTTAGAAAAAAAAACCAATGCTCTATCCCCCATCCTCCAAGCATGTTAGTATCTTTGGGGATTTCCCTATCATCCTCTTTACACAATGGATGACAAGAAACATAAGTGGATATATCCTTTACTAAAGTAAGACACCGCTAGTACTTAAGAGTGACGTTCCCAAGTAATAAGAAGTCACTGGATTACCACAATACCATGAGTAATTCTAAACTATCCCTCTTCCAAATGACACCTACAAGAATATAAAAATAACTAATAAAAAATTATTTTAATTCTCCTTTTATTCCTATATCAAGAAAAGGTGGTCAAGTCCTCCCAAATCTTGATTCTCAGTTATTTAAGTCACACAAACATTCATTTGATTCATTTTTCACCATCATCTCACTAGCGACATCATATCAAGGAGTTTATAGATTAATTTGTGGAAAGAAAGCTTACAAAGGAATGGAACAACTTTCTAACACATTTCAATTGCATTCAATTCCCAACAATCCACAAGATAAATTGTACAGAAAATTTTGATGTTCATCTTCTTATGTCTCCTCTAATTTTGATATTCAGACATTTTTGTAGTTTTCATATATATTATATTTGGAGCGGTGTGTGTCAAATTGATTGACCTATGTGGATGTTGGGACAAGGTAAAAAATAGCACACTCTAAAGTGAATGTGCATGCCACAAATGCAAAACATGTTCCTCTACAAAGTAATAATGTGAATGTTCCTCTTCAAAGACCAGCATTTGCAGCTAGCTGGATCATAAGGGCTGCCATGAATGGGAAGAGTCCAAGGAAAGCTCCTATCCACCATTACCTACAACATGTTATCGATACAAATGGCATAAATGTTTCTTTCAGATCTATGATATAGTTGAGGACCCACACTTTTTGAAACATCTAAAATATGTATAATGTAGTCACTAATCTAGTTTGAAACATAGTGCATAGAGGAGACCACGTTCATGAGTTTTTTAGACTTTTGCTAGAATCAAAGGGCCTTGTAGTTCTACATATCCCTCAACAATACCCCAAGCAATAAAACAAGATGAAGATTTGAATATAAATTTGGTGCTAACGCATTGGTTAGGGTGATGGTAGATGAGGAAAGGGCCATTGCAAGGAATTTGTCTATTTCATCCAGGAATTGTTGAAGCAAAGGCACCTAAGCATCAGATCCTAGCATGGTTGGTAAAGGAAACAATGTTTGTCACAACTGTTTCCAGCAAGTCAGATCCACTTTATGGGGATGCATCTACCGTACTCATTTTCAAAGTTTTGATTCATAAATGGGCATAATATTAGGTTTTATGATTCTCCAGATGCTCTTCTCCAAAGGTTTTATGATTTTTCAAATTAAAATGTTTTATTATTGTCTATCCTTTTTCTTGCATAGTTGAAAATCCCACATGCTATCATAGAAGAAACCAAGTCGAATCAAATTTGTTCATGGTCATGAATCAATGGTTCTCAGAATAGACAAAATAGTTTGGAATCAAGTCTGTAAGAAAATAAAAAACCTTTGATATTTTGAGCATATCATGTTTTAAGCTACTATACAGCATATGTTTTAAGCTACTATACAGTAGGGAAAATATTTAATCCACTCAGCAGCCAAGAAGATTATTTGACAACAATTTCCTGGATCCCACCCTCCAAGATGTAGTCAAACTAAAAGAAGACAACAATATTCTAGAAAGTTTATATTTTTCAAAGGAAACGAATTCTCTAGAATTTGAAGTTTTGAAATATTAAAAGGGGACAACTGTATGCATATGTTACTTTTAGAAGCTAATATTTTTCTTAGTTCCAAAAAGTGAATTTACTCTATCTTTAGAGGTTTCATACTACTTCTAAAAATGAAAACCCCCATACCATGAAACAAGAATGAAGAATTGTAATACTATCATGGGGCATGGATCCAACAACTGTGAGCGAAAAAGGTTGATGCCACCATAAATTGGTCATAGAACTCAAACAAGGTAATGATGCTCCTGTGTCCCTCGCTAATACTATAGTACTAAGATCATATGAATCTATTTTGTGTAGCAGAACGTCAACATCTGATATCAACTTCTGGACTTCAGATGAGAAATCTCAGGAAATTATATCTTACCAAGGAACCCTAAAGGGTCATGAACATTTGGTTTTGTGCTTGGCGAGCATTGGGAAATTATTATGTAGTGGATCTGCAGACAAAACTATTCGGATCTGGAGGAGGGAGTTGGCATCAACAAGAAAAACTTATCACATATGATTGGCCATTTTGGAAGGTCAAGGCAGCCCATTGAAATGCATGGCAGTTGTTACTCTTGCACAGATGATGCATTCTTCCTCGCCAACACCAAATTCCTCCAATTTCTCATTGTTTTCTTCATATCAAGACAATAAAAGTTGTAGTACCAGTGTAGATGATGACTATGAAGATGAAGATGGGTTTGATAGTGATACACAACTGTTTACATTGTACAATGGGAGCTTAGATGGTAGACTAAGGGTATGGTGGATAAATATTGAAGGCTTCCAATGAGAAAACCCTAGCAGATGTTATTTTAAGAAAGTTTTGTAATCTTAGGGTTGTGAGTCTTAAGCATTCATGTGAGTATTGTGTTAATAGTTTTGGCAAATAATAAATTTCAATATTTAGTATATTTCATTAGTTGGGACATTAAGTATGATGAATATCGATATTATTTGTGGTAACGCTTGCCTAAACAATAGGAATCAGATGAAACAACAATATGAGTTTTCACTGATTTGGAATTCTAATTGAAATTGAGTTCATAGGTTCACATTTACCTTCTAGATAAAAATTGGATGATAACGAAACTTTAATCAGTGGAAGATCCAAGGAAGATGTATCAAAAGATTATTATAACCTGTATTTATCATTGTAAAAAGTCTTTGTTGAAAATTCAAGGTAGTTGGGAAACAAAAAAAAAACACAAAGCACCCATCCAATGGAATCACATAAAAAAGAGACACAGAGACTAAGGTCAAGGGAAGAAATGGCATATGGATGTGAAGGATTAGGAGAGTCATCGAGATTATCATATTAGTAGAAACATCAAAGGTAATGTCTGCAGATGTTGGAGCAATTGTATTCAAGAAGGTAGTGAAATTAGGAAATCCCTTTCACTCTGGCCCCCATACTAAAAAAATTTGAAGCGAAACAAAGTATATGCCAAATTTAATCCAACGGGGTTTCTCTTCTCTAACCTACCTTCGTACCTCTTGTAATGGCCATTCCCTTGAAGACCGCCATTTTTTCCCTTTTAAGCGGGATTTCAATCCTTATTTGCCAAATCTAACACTTAGGGTTCGACCCGAAATCGAATATCTTTTTCTCTAGCTCATCGAAACTGTGGCAGCCCCTGCAAGTGTTTAAATGTGGTTATTTTCAATCCAAATTGAGGTATAGAGATGCAGAGCTAACTAGTTTCACTTCGAGTTGGAAAATTGAAATGGTAGAATTATAGCGATAAGCAAGCATAAATTCTCGGTGAATGGGAATGTGATACTCTATAAATCCAGAAGCTCGGGTATAAAATGGATTTAAGAATGCAAAGAATGCAAAGAATGCACCAGTGAAGATATTGTGAAAATTTAGAAAATGGAAATGGTGGAGTGAATATATTGTGAGAATTTTGAAAATGAAAATGGTGGAAAGGAAAGGGAACAAAATTTAAATTCCTAGATCTAGGAGAGGTGAGAATGTGTGCATGTGGGTGTTTAATAGTGCTTAGGAAATATTGTTGACTCACAATATTTTACCGTGTAAATGCTTTTGATAATTATATTGTGACTAAATTTCTTAGGCATTTCTATTATAGGTTGAATTTTTACAATTAGCATGGATATTTTGTTAAAATGTTTCTGATGAAGTACCTAATTTTATAAGTGATTTGACAAAATATTAATACCTAAATTTAAGAATAAAAAATAAAGAGTATATTAATGAATAAGTTGTTACACTTTTTAAATTGAAGTAATATATTTTAAAATTAATATGTTTGACTCTATTCATGTATTTTTAGTCATTTTTATGAAGAAAGAGGGGTTGAGGATTGATTTTTATAAATTTATTGAATTATATTAAATTTCTTCTCTTTACTTTTTTACAATATAGATGGGACACTTATCTAGCATTAGAAGAGTGTGTTTTTTAATGGAATAAATTGGATTGGTAATAGGATCACATAAAATAGCACATAGATTATGTCAACATCTTCTCTTGCACTCTTTTCTCATTAAACAAAGTAGCTTTTACTTAAGTTGGAAGGAAACAGAAATCATGGTTTTAAATACTATATTTTCATTCTCCACCTTTTAATCCAATGTAATCACAATTAAATTTTGTAGAACAAACGAAAGTAATTGTAGTATTTGAAGCTAAACCTAATAACATGTTTAAGTCAAATGAATCATTTCAATTATCCATGGAGCTACAACAAAATTATGCCAATTTATCTAATATTGGATCTTGAATGAGTAAGAAAACTCAAGATTGTTGATATGTCATATTTATGTTGTTTGTGTTTTTGGGAGATGACTCTATGATGGGATGAATGGAATGCAAACATTTAAGATAAATTTAAAAACAAACTGGTGAGCCTACTTAAGGAATTAGCTTCACTAGTTAAAGTGGCAGTTAAACATTAGTAAGAAGTCAAAACTTTTAAGGGGTAGCAAAAGTAATGTGGCATCTCCATGATCCCATGCATTTTCAGCCATAGATGGTGTTGGTGTCCAGGTGGGGGTGATTTATCCACCTTGTTTTGACATTAATTTTATCAATACGGGTGTGTATCCTTTCAAGGCAACACGCAAGGTATATGTGGGGGAAAACCCGTAATCCCTTTCCAACCAAGCGCTCGTGGTTTAAGATTCAAAACATGACTGTAAGTTTAATAAATTATAGAACTGCAGAAATAATTATAAATAGTAAAGAACTGCAACAACAAACATAAACCGATAAATCACACACATGCAAAGATGCAACACCTGATCAAAAGAGCGGGCCCCACTCTTTCATCAGGGTTGCGTTAGCCAAGGAAAGGACTAGAACAAAAAAATAGATGATATTTTATTACTTGGTAACAGATGTTTACAATACTGACGGGATAACCCCATTCACAGGAACAACCTACAATTTATACACAACGAGGGAGATTAACAGATCTCCCAGAAACATAGTAACTGCAGATACAAAGATGTACATCGGTTGGAATGGTATCAACATAAAATTTTTGAGATAACAAGAAGGCCTAAGAATAGTTCAGGAAGCCTGTTCCCTGAGCTGTGCAACCTCCTTCTGGCTAGTCGTTACTAGATCTGTTGCAATATGCTGAGGTGATGTTAAATTGGCAACTAGGGCGAAACTCCATGTGGGTCAGCTTATTTATGGCAGCTGATATTTTTATTGGATCCCTCTCGTCGAGAGGTGTAGGATTCATCCAAAGATCATTCGATTCCGATATGTATTTATGGAGATATGAATTTATTTAGATTATGATTTTATTATCTGGCCGACCAGCTCTTATGTAGGCTCTAGAAGCCCAAACGTCATGTCTATTCATCATCCTCTTTTAGTATAAATAAGAGAGGATTTGGAGTCATTAGTACAACACATTCTTCAAGTGATCTCCTCCTCTCCACGTCTTGGGTTATTGGTGAAGGAGAGACACTAAGAAGAATATGTTGGCCTTGGATGATGCCCTAGCTACTGTACATTGTTGAAGGAGATCTGGCCGCAGTAAAGGAGACCTCACATGCAGCTAAATGGAAGACCCTATCCGCAACAAAGGAAGGCTTGGATAAGGCTAGATCCGCAGACATTGAGGAGACCCTCTACTTAGTTCAGATGATGCCCTATACGCAGTTGAGATGATGATCTAGCCGCAGTTCAAATGTGCCCTAGCCATAGTTTAGACGTGCCTCAGCCGCAGTCAAGGAAAGGCTCCTATCCACTAACTAAAGAAGCTCCATTACACAGTCAAGTGATGCACTAAATGCGTTGTCCTGAAATATAATATGGAGGCATTATTACACTATACAAAAGCCTTATACGGAGGCCCTAATACACTGCCTGTAGCAGCCTAAACGCAGTCTACACACAGCATATATATATATGCACAGCTTGGAGCACTTGTACACTGTCCAACATAAATGTTACCGCTGCAAAATAAAAGGACCACAGTTAGAACGCTGATCATGAACGCAATAGTCAGGACAGTTAGATATATACATATACAGAGGACAATCGAATATATATATACGCAGGATATATATATATATATATATATATAATCCAACGCTATCATGAATCCGTGCAACGGAAATGTATGAAGCCTTCGGGATAGAAGAACCACTATGGAAAGGAAACCTATACGTTGTTCATGGTACGCTGATATGTTGTAAATTCAATACACTATATGCTATTCAATGAATACATTTATACACAGTTCATAAAAGACTCATACGCAGGATATGGTATAGTCATGGCACAGTTGTAAGGATTTCGTTTAAATGAAGAACTGTCTATATAATTCTGGAAGACCATACACAGTCATGAAGACCTCTCAACGCTATTCATGGAAACCTTATATGCTGTAACACCTTACCATTGATAAGTAGATCCTGGTGGTATTCCTATAGCAGTCTTAGCATAATGGTCAACAATGGTTAGGGTTTGAATTAGAAGGGATACGTTCTCTGTAGAACTACTATAGTATAGAAGATCACTATGATTTCATAATATATCTCGAAATTCTCCCAATCAGATCTGTAAGGGTATGACTTATAATTGGTGATCAATAAATATATATGTATATGAGTATGATCAGTAATGGGACTATGAAGAACAACATGATCATGATAATGTAAAGGGGTAGCATGATTGGCAATGAGATTGCATGCTGATGTATGAGGTAGCATGTTGATGCATGAGGCTACTTGATGATGAAAACATATGAGATGGTGCTCCATGGTAAGATGTAGCACATGGATGAAATGGATAGGTGAAGTCGTCACCTAGGATATTCAGTTGAAGCAGAATGTCTTCAACTGATCTCATCATTATAGGAAATTATCTATGCTCAGATCCAGATAAGTCAAAGTGTTGACTTCTGTTGTAAATGTATTATCTCTCTCTCTCTCTCTGTCTCTGTTGAACTTTGAATATAAAAGAATATTTGATCAAAGGGTTTCCCCACACATTGTGGGGTTTTTCCCTGGCTTGCGCCATATCTTGTGTCCTCTTGTCTTGGCTTGTCTTATGTGTTTTATATTTATGTTTTATCTGCAATTTATCTTAATGCTGATGTGATTGCTAACTGTGAAAATTTAAATAAATTTCTCTAGCATAGAACATACTTAATCTTAACATGGTATCAGAGCTGAGGTGAAGACAATGCCCAAGCAAGAGTGAAAGAGCAATCACCGAAGATAGTTGGGACAAGACATAAGGATCAATGGGTTTCTCATAATTCACCTAGGGTGAAGTCATTACAGAGAATGTTATTAGAATGGCGCAGCGAAAGTTTCTGATGGCCCATCTAATGATCACTTCATTGGGAAGTTCGGATCTAAGGATGGAAGGAAAGGTGGATGCCTTGTTGAAATAAGTTTGGCGGTTGTACATGGCAGAGACACATCTCTTGATGAAGATAACAATCATTCCTGGGACATCTTCAATGATCAAAGGAATGACTAGTAATGCAAGTCATCAAGGAAATGGTCGACTCTTCCACGAAAGCAAGGAGCCCTAGAATCTCTTTCATGTACCTGATCGCAAGAAGAACCCGATGTCCATCTTGGAAATGGAAGTCAAAGGTTACAGGATGGAACTTATCGATGGAAAGGTACGTGTTTGAAAATATATCTTGCAAAGATGTTTTGAGTTCAGGGTTGTATCAAGTTGCAGGAAGTCCACTGGGGACCATGTCCTTTGACTCAGCACCGGAGGTCTATGAGTCAGATGGTGACTTGGATGCCTGAATTCAAAAAGGAGCATGAAGTTACATGTTTGAAATGTACCAAAGGAAAATATTATAAGGGGACCATTCCCCTCATGCAGCAGGTCTACAGGATTGGAACAACCCGAGGAGTTTAAGACTCATGATCGGGAATCTCATGTATACAGGTGGAAGAAAGCCCTCTATGGTTTGAAGCAAAATAGCTCGCGTGTAGTATGAGAGGATTGATAGCTATCTAATGTAGTTGAGACTCACTAGGAGTGAAACCGATCCAAACCATTACTCAAAGGTTGTGGATGATAAACCTCTCGTACCGGCACCTATGTCTGACAGGTGCAGACCCTCTCATTTATAGGAGATAGAGGGAGTTGGACTCTGAATGTGGAAAGATAAGCTGCAAGCCTGTGACTACCTCAAGAATCTTAACTTTCAGAAGTTATATGGTAGTGATGTCAGACCTGATTTGGGAAATGCCTCTGAGTTTCATAAACTCATTGACGTTGATGTTCTTGGAGAACCTTCATCCGGACATCTGTGTTGCAGTTAGCATGGTGAGCCCATATTTGGTTGAGCCTCACTGGATTGGTGCTAAGAATCTTCTGAGATATCTTCAGGGCACAATCTCTCATGAATTGAGATACACTGCTAGAAATATGAAACCACATGATTATTCGAATGATAAGTGGGCAAGCAGTATGGAGGATCATTAGAGCACTTCTCAGTGTTGCTTCTCTTTGGATTCTTCTTTGATATCATGGATGAACAGGAAGCAGAAGTCAATTGTTGTAAGCACCATCAAGACTGGATACATATCTACGATTATGATTTCGTATGAAGCTGTCTGGTTGGGGAAGCTCTTCAGTGAGATGTTTTGATCACATACCACTGTGATTCTCTGTAACAACCAGAGGTGGGATTCAATTATTGAGGAATCCCGTATTTGTCGATTACTCCAGCAGATAGACATTATCTGGGATATGGTAAGTCGATAAGCAAGGAGGCTCCATTGCACTAAGATGATGTACAGGACAAAGCCCCGAGGAAAGATCAAATTTGTGATTTTCTCGAACGAATTGGAGTCGTCGAGAGACCTTTGTAAAAGGGTCCTACATGTTGCATACATTGAGCTCAGGGAGCTCTAGGGGGCTTGCAGTTCTACTAGAGCAACATACGACCACAGGGCGACTCACCCTCCCCTGGTGGTGTGCACTGGAACAAGATGATTCGGTCTCTTGTGGGACAAGATGATTCACTCTCTTGTGTAGCAGGATGATTAGTTCTCCTGTGAGGCCTGGATTGATGTGTTCTCCATGGCAACCTAGATTGATGTGTTCTCCATGGCGATTATAGCAGGGTTGATGTGTTCTCCTGTGAGGACAGGATTGATTAAGTTCTCCTGTCGAGGCATCCTACCTATGTAGTCTAGGACTCATGGGAAGTACCTCTCATCTGATCAATGAGAAGGGAACTGATGTTAGGGACCATAGTAGTACCGATGGATGCATCATTGTATCTACCGTACTCCCTGCACTAGGATGACCTCCATTGATCTGGGATCAATGATACTGGTCTGGGACCAGTGGTACGAGTTGTAAATACTATGATGCTGACTTCGGGTCGACTGAGACTGATCTGGGATCAGTGATACATACTCCAAGACTGACTTCGTGTCAGTGTAGGACTGGTCTGGGACCAGTGAGAGTGGTACATACTATGACACTAACTTCGAGTTGGTTGAGACTGGTTTGGGACCAGTAGTACACTCTCTGAGCCTGCAATACTAGTCTAGGACCAGTGGTAGGAGTTGTACATACTATGACACTGACTTTGGGTTGGCTGAGACTAATCTGGGATCAATGATACATACTCTGCGACTGAATTAGTGTTAGCAGTACTGGTCTGGGACCAGTGAGAGTGGTACATACTATGACATTGACTTCGGGTCCACTGAGACTGGTCTGGGACCAGTGGTACACTCTCTGAGACTGCGATATTGGTCTGGGACTAATAGTAGGAGTGGTACCTACTATGACGCTGACTTTGGGTCGGTTGAGACTGGTCTGGGGCCAGTGGTATGCACTCTGAGACTGACTTCGGGCCAGTGGAGAATGGTATGAGACATTCTCGGTCAATTCTTCTTCTTCATAGTTCAACAGAGCTAGCAGAGCCAGCAAAGCTGAGCAGAACCAACAGATCTGATCAAAGCAGAGCAGAGTAGAGCAGAGCCAACAGAGTTGAGCAGAGTTGGGCAGAACAGTGCAGGGCACTGATGGCAGAGATAGTACAGTCAGACTTATGGATCAATGGATGGAGTTCTCCCTAGTTGAGAGGGAGTGTTAAATTGGCAACTAGGGCCAAGTGGGTCAGCTTATTTATGGTAGCTGATATTTTTATTGGATCCCTCTCGTCGAGAGGGTAGGATTGATCCAAAGATCATTCAATTCCGATATGTATTTATGGAGATATGAATTTATTTAGATTATGATTTTATTATCTGGCTGACTAGCTCTTATGTAGGCTCTAGAAGCCTAAACTTCATGTCTATTCATCATCCTCTTTTAGTATAAATAAGAGAGGATTTGGAGTCATTAGTACAACACATTCTTCAAGTGATCTCCTCCTCTCCATGTCTTGGGTTATTGGTGAAGGAGAGACACTAAGAAGAATATGTTGGCCTTGGATGATGCCTTAGCTACTATACATTGTTGAAGGAGATCTCGCCGCAGTAAAGGAGACCTTACATGAAACTAAATGGAAGACTCCATTCGCAACAAAGGAAGGCTTGGATAAGGCTAGATCTGCAGACATTGAGGAGACCCCCTACTCAGTTCAAATGATTCCCTATATGTAGTTGAGATGATGATCTAGCTGCAGTTCAACTGTACCCTAGCCACAGTTCAGACGTGCCTTAGACACAGTCAAGGAAAGGCTCCTATCCACTAACTAAAGAAGCTCCATTACACAGTCAAGTGATGCACTAAATGCGCTGTCCTGAAATCTAATATGGAGGCATTATTACACTATACAAAAGCCTTATACAAAGGCCCTAATATGCTGCCTATAGCAGCCTAAACGTAGTCTACACACAACATATATATATACGCACAACTTGGAACACTTGTACACTGTCCAACATAAATGTAGCCGCTGCAAAATAAAAGGACCAAAGTTAGAACGTTGATCATGAACGCAATAGTTAGGACAGTCAGATATATACATATACAGAGGATAGTCGAATATATGTACGCAGGATATATATATATATATATATATATATATATATATATATATATATATATATATATATATATAATATATACACGTGGGCATAATCCAATGCTGTCATGAATCTGTGCAACAAAAATGTATGAAGCCATCGAGATATAAGAACCACCATGGAAAGGAAACATATACGTTATTCATGGTACGCTGATATGCTATAAATTCAATACACTATACGCTATTCATTGAAGACATTTATACACAGTTCATAAAAGACTCATACGCAGGATATGGTACAGTCATGGGACACTTGTAAGGATTTCATTTGAATGAAGAAATAGCTATATAATTCTGGAAGACCATACGCAGTCATGAAGACCTCTCAATGCTATTCATGGAAACCTTATATGATGTAACACCTTACCATTGATAAGTAGATCCTGGTGGTATTCCTGTAGCAGTCTCAACATAATGGTCAACAATGGTTAGGGTTTGAATCAGAAGAGATACATTCTCTGTAGAACTAATATAGTATAGAAGATCACTATGATTTCATAATATATCTCGACATTCTCCCAGTTAGATCTGTAAGGGTATGAATTATAATTGGTGATCAATAAATATATATGTATATGAGTATGATCAGTAATGGGACTATGAAGAACAACATGATCATGATAATGTAAAGGGGTAGCATGATTGGCAATGAGATTGCATGTTGATGTATGAGGCAACATGTTGATGCATGAGGCTTCTTGATGACGAAAACATATGAGATGGTGCTCCATGGTAAGATGTAGCACATGGATGAAATGGATAGGTGAAGTCGTCACCTAGGAGATTCAGTTGAAGCAGAATGTCTTCAACTAATCTCATCATTATAGGAAATGATCTATGCTCAGATCCAGATAAGTCAAAGTGTTGACTTATGTTGTAAATGTATTATTTCTCTCTCTCTCTGTCTCTGCTGAACTTTGAAGATAAAAAAAGATTTGATCAAAGGGTTTCCCCACACATTGTGGGGCTTGTCCCTGGCTCGCACAATATCTTGTGTCCTCTTGTCTTGTCTTGTCTTTTGTGTTTTATATTTATGTTCTATCTACAGTTTATCTTAATGCTGATGTGATTTCTAATTGTGAAAATTTAAATAAATTTATCTAGCATAGAACATACTTAATCTTAACAGGTGAGGGTTCCTGTTATCATTATACGGTTAAACACATAATTTAGTATTGCAAATAAATAGACTCCGTGAATTTTTACTTCATTAATTAAAGTATACCAATTGGACAAGTAAGGGGGAATTTACCTTGTAAGTTTAACATAATAGCATAAGTAAATGAGAGAAAAAAGGTCAAAAAGGGTAGTGGAAATGGTTAGAAAGATGGCCCGATTTGGTACCCAACATCTCCCCCCAACTAGGCTTCTGCATGTCGTCATGTAGTCCACTGCCCTTGCAAATCTGGGTTCCATAGATTGTATGTTTCATGAAGCTAGGCAAGATCATATTCCATGGCCATTTCTGTCCCTAGAACTTTAAATCCATTCGAAAGGACAACTTCCTTCCAGCAATCCACTGGGACATCATAAGTTGCAGTATAAATTTCTGTAGGCAACCAGAGAATACAAAAATGAGACTAGAGCCCCATCCATCGGGTCCCACATGTTTGGACACATGCCACATACCTGGGCACCCTAGTAAGTACTTGTGCAAAATTTGGTGCCCCAAAAGGTTTTCTATTTCAGATAGCTGTAGGTGACATCATCCACCTCCTTTGACAACAACCAAGGGCCTCTTTTTGAAATGTGGTGAGTCGCTTGACACAAAGATCAAGACACCATATTTACATCCTCACCATTCTATGTTTGTTTCCCCCAATGCCCAGAAAGGTGTTGTGCTTATTGAACATTGTGTCTGACCTCTCGTGTTCCACTCTTACTATAAATGTCTTTGTAACTTGATTGGATTCAAAAGTGTTTCAAGCCTTCTGCCAGTGAATCTGATTAAAAGTGTAAGAGGTGAGGGCCCTTAAATGAATGTCCCCTACATAAAGGGCCAGGTTAAAATCTCTTTCCATCCACTGTAAGTATCCGTGCAAGTAAAATTCACACATTAGATGTTGAGTTGGTACATCGTGACTCCTAAAAATTCAAAGGAATTGCACACCATCCTCCATCTCATAGTTGATCTCATTCTTAATAATTTCCATGCAAAATAAAAGGAAATGTTTGTGAAAAAATAAGGAATGACAAGAAGCAAGGGGATGACATGGCGTAACCTCTTGCACTAGATTGAATATCTGCTCCTTATCAGCCTTCAGTTCTGCCACTTTCTTCTTCAACTGCTCCATCTTGAGTTGTTGTTTCACATGTCGTAACCTCATAACATCCATGCACACCACATACCCAAAAATGGTTGTGGAGGCTCTTTCCTCAATCCTTCTGATCTTGTTTTTGTATTAAGTTGCAGTAGATTTCCAGGACTGTATTTCAGCTGTTAAGGCATACTCCTGATCTTTAAACAGTCGTTCGATCGGGTCTATCTGAGTGGCATTAGAGGTCATGGCTATCTGGTCTACTCGGGTTTCTGCGTCAACCCTGATAGTTTTGGTCTTTTTGGCTTGTCACTTATTCTTCTTTATTTGTTTCTGCATTCTGTGCACCTTCTTTCTCAATTTCCTTACCTCCATTTTGACCCGCATCGTTTCCTTGAACTGCAACTAATACTTTTGCTTCACTAGAAGCCTTCACTGTTCACACAACTCTATCCACTCTTGCTTAGCTAATATTTCCTCAATCGGAGGTAAATCCCTCAAAACATCTTCTACTGTGTTGACTAGGGGATTTTCCTTCCCTACTCACCCCTCTCCACTTATTTCATGCCCAACAGCCCCCTCACCTGACTGTATCGTTGTCTCATTCGTCGGGACCGTTTCACCTGGTCCCTCCTTTTCGCCAAAAACAATCTTATCTTCATGCACACACACCACGACTGGAGATGCATTGGTGAGATACTCTCCTGCGACTATGTTTGTTGGGATTCCTCCTGGTTCCCTAGCCTCCAGATTTTCTTTTCTCCTCTCCTGCTCCAAGGTACCGCCACCTGAGTGGCTTCCACTCTATAGATTTGTGGCCTTTGTAATAGATTCAGAGCCACTAGAATTGCAAAATCTTCTTTTTCTTCCTATCGAGGGGAACGAGTTACCCTCGCTCCTCTTGGAATCGAGGCAAAGAAAGAGAACTGGGGTGAATCTTCTATGTTTGGCCCGGAAGTTGACGATGGTTCTTGTGGTTCAGTGTCAACCTCATGCCCTGGTTCTCTTGCTGCTTCCTCCACGGGTCCCACGGTTTCCTCAACTATGGGCCCTTCTTGTATTTGTCCTTCCCCTTCTCTGAGTTCCATGGTTGGAGTGGTCATGACCTCCTCTTCAACCAGATTGTCCTCCTCCATCATCTCCATGGTGGTTGGAGATCCTTGTGGGGTTCCTTCAGTCAGCATATCGATCGCTTCGCCCACACTGGCCTGTTCTGGGTCTACTCCCGTGACTGCCTGTTATCAAGAAATCTAGTGTCCATTCAGAGCTACTAGTCCCCCTAAGATGGATAGCTATCTTAGAAACAAACAAACTAAAGTTACTTGTGTTTTCCTTTAAGAGAAGTAGATAAGAGAGAAGAAAAGAGTACCAACCTCAGTCTTTCACTTGGCTCCTTGCTTGTTTCCTCTCCCCTTTGACAGATCTCTGCCACTCCTTCCTTTTTTGTTCTTCTTCAAAGAACACCTATAGATTCAAAGCAGTGTAATACCATTAAAGCATAGAGATCTAAAATCATAAGAAATATATGATTAGATATATATTGACCACATAAATGCATATATTAACTCAGACATACAAGAATGTGGAGGAAAAATCAAATAGCTTTATTGATAAAAAGAATAGAAGAGAGGATTACAACCCATTTATCTGACCCAGTGTCATCCTCCTAGCATGAAAGCCCTTCTTCACGTCATGAAAAGCTTAGATCACCCAACACTATGATGTTCCACAAAGAACCAACAACACTTCCTTACAAAATACAAGATTTCAACCTTTGGATCTCTGGATGAGGGATCCCTATATAGATGTTTGCAAGTGGGTGAGTCAGCTTCTGGGATTTTGATTAGTGTCCTCTCTCTGAGAGTTCTCAATTCCACTTGGAGATTTCATGATCTCTTACTCATCCCTGGGCAAATTCAGAGAGGAAAGTGTCACAGGAGAAGTTTCTGGAAGATTCCATGATCATCCACCTTGCAAACTGTCTCTGCCATTTGTCTACTCTTGCTCATCGTACCCTACAGAAAGGTTTTCCAGTATGCATCGGAATTTTTGCTTGTGGCAGGTGAGATGTATCACACCCTTAGCACTAAGCAATCTGTATGGTCTAGTTTTGACTAGTTATGAGCAGTTTTTCATGGAGAACTTCTGGGAGATGATGTAATCAGCTGACCTCGCTCCTTTAGGGTATGAAGCAACACTTTGAGGGACTTAGAAGCCCTTGGGTTGCAGTGCCCAAATATGTCTATAACAGCTGTCCCCTAAAGCATGAGGTTGTAAATTTTTTTGATGTCGGGTGAAATGCTTTATCATGAGGATCTGAAGTTTTTCAAACTGGAAGGCAACCTGTAATAAGATACAATACAATACATTATCTTCATAATATTTTCATGATCTAGCTGAGGCGGGAATTCCCATGCTGAGCTTTATAAATTCATTCTCATGTACATAGGACATACAACCATCTGTGTGGCAGACTGATGATTCTAGTAGAGCCATCATCCTTTGGCTTGGATGATTATCTGTGCAGCAATGATGTACATTTGATGTCTTTATTTTCCTAAATATATCATAGCCCAGATGGATGAAACTAGATCCAAGGTCTTCAAAAATTGTTCAATATTCTCCTGAAGTACAAGTCGATCCATGTGAAAAGATGTTCTGGAGTCGAACATGGAAAGACATCACCTGATTACCAGCCAATGATGTAATATGTTAATAGGCATGAGAGGAATCACAAATAATGATGATGACCCTCAAGTTACGACAGTACAATTCACATGGCATGAAAATGGGACTTGACGTTGAACACCACGCAAAATCTTTCGGTCGAAGGCCATTGATGTAAACCTATCGCCGGAAGTGAGAAACTTGCCATTGAGGCATGAAAGCTTCAAAGTACTTAAAGGGTTGTTCCTAGGTCAACTTCTTGGATAATGAGCTGATGTCAACAAGAAGTGAACCATTGTAGGAGGGCATTAATGAATACCACATCTACAACACGAAACGGAGCAAATTATTTTGTGGAGGTGAAAACGATCTGATGATAAAGGGTTCAGGGTGGCGGTCATGAAAGATTGAAGGGTGAAGGTATTGCAGTGGATGAGACACAAGCTAGGTTGTGGAGTTCTTTGAGCGACTTCTCTTGAACATATCGGCGACACTGAAATGGATCGGTAGTGTTAAACCCAAAAATGGATGGTATGGTGGACCAATGGTAATATGACCAGTGAATGGAATAACCCAACCCGACTCAATCATGCAAATGGAGTGAAAGTGTCATGTTCAAGAGCGACTTGCTACCAATAAAGTTTCTTCATGTTTTCTTCCCAATTTTTCCCCAGTCACTATTGACTAGTACCTCTTTATTTTTGCCAAGCTTGAGGAGGATAACATATGCTTGTTCTATAATTTTTCCTTTGGGCAAACCCGTCGCTATGTTTTAAAGAGCCTAGCGACAGTGAAATTCGTTCTTGTCTGCATGGAAAAGTTTGTCGCTATTGGTTTTAATGAGTTTAATGACAAAGATAACTCTGTCCTTTTTCAATTTTAGAGAGTCTGAAAAGGGACGGAAATAAAACTATAGGATTCCTTTTTCATCATGTAATCCCGTAAGTCCAAAAAGGTGTAAAATAATGTGAAAGGGATGACTTTTCGATAGTTTTAATGAGCCGAAAAATACAAGCACTCAATCTTTTTGTGTAATAACCCCTTAGGTCCAAAAAGATTAAAATCTAGAGGACGGATAGCACTTCCGATCATTTTAACGAGCTGGAGAGGCCGATTTCTCGACAATCTTTTCATATTTTACGAGTCAGATGGAAAGAGCTTAAAGCAGACTCATTTTTTGAGGAATGAGTGATATTTTCAGGTAGCAGCTAGTTCCATGTAAGCTTTCGAACTTTCCAATCATGGTAGTGTAAAGAAGATGGCTAACAAAATAACTCATCGTAGTTGTTCGTCAAAAGGGGTAAACAATCAAATGGAGGCGTATGATCGGCTAAAATAAAGTGGAGGTGATGGTAAGAACATGACCAAGGCTTAAAAGTTGATGATAATGTGATCACAATGGTTATTTACCAAAGGTGGGTTCATTTTTTAATGAGCTTAAACTTTGGTGGAACATATTCTCATTGCTAGGTTTATTTTTTAATGAGCTTGAACTTCGCGTAAAACTGCTGATGCCAATTGTATAATAAGGATATCTCATCGATAGGTTCATTTTTTAGAGAGCTTGCACCATTCAAAATTTTGCTCCAGATCCTTTCATTATGTAAGCTAGGAATGACCAATCCTACGAGTTTAAAGGGTTAAGAACCTACAAACTAAGAAAATAAATGGTTTCTTTTCACTTTCATGCAAAAAGGATTACATGCCATCAGGTATAACGAAGTAGATTTTCTAGGTTACCCTTCAATTTGCAGGCAAAACACTTGCTTTGTCAGGAAAGGCATACCTTCTAATGGAGGTATCTTATTCGAGTCTAATCCCATTTTCCTAAATAGATGGGTGTGTCAGACTAGTCATATTCCTATGTGGAAACCCAACTTATACTTGTAGTTTTCCTACCGAAGTAGACCAGGGTGCATGCCCCCTGGGTTTCAGTCACAATCACCCAATTGATTACACTCCAGGTGGACGGACTGGAGATTGATGAGACATTCCTAGCACAAAAATACTATTTAGCTATGGCATTTGACTATTAGCTATGTGTGAGCGAGGGAATGAAAGCTGGTCTACGAGCTAGACCACTCTGCCTTCATGCGGAAAACACATCACTCAAAAGAGTGAGGAGACAATGGCTCCCATGCTATAAATGTAGTCATTCCCAAGGAGTAGATTGTAATCTAAAGGTCCTTGGACTACCATTATGCTCAGGTAGATAGTTTTCCCTCTCAAAGTTATAGGCAAACTTCGAAGGATCCCTAACGTTCGACTGGTTCATTTGTCGAAGCCTGTCAGATTTCGCATCTCAGGCATAAGCGATGGAAAACTAAGTGCTTTCCAAGCAGTTGAGGAAAGGATACTCACAGAAGCCCCTTCATCTATGATAGTACCAACCATGACCATTCTGTAAGCTTGTACTATGATTCAGAATGGTACATTAGATGGTAGACGGGGTCTGCCTGGTAGATTCCAATCAAAGGAAATGACTAGGTTACTTGGAGGTGGGACAGAACAAACGGTCGAATATGACTCCAACGAATTTCCTTCCTGTGATAAAGGAATAGGTAGATTGGACCCATGTTCATTGGAGTCCATGTTTACGAAAATAATTTGAACGGTGTTATTCTCATTGTCTTTGGTGACCATATCATCTGAAGGTGGACCTTCTGAGGACAAGACTTTGACTGTCGTCTCGACCTATTGACTTTTGTCCGGTGTGGACTCAGAGGGCTTATCTTCAACGATAGATGCTTTGAACGACCAAAAAGGTGTTTCCATCAGATATTCAACTAGCGATGGACTCGGCAAAAGTTTCTTGTATCCATGAGGAAGCTGTAGCGGTGAAGCAGGATGGTTATCCAAGACTCTCTTAGCTTCATCTAGGAAGGGACAACGGTGGAGGGCATGATCGCCTTCACACAATCTACAAGGAAATTTATATCTTCCTTTCTATCCATTGACTTCGTTTTCACTAGTTAACATTGTACTCTCAACATGATCGTCATAGGTTGACGACACCAGATTGTGCAAATGCGGAGACCACTCCCTTAAGAGCTGGGGGATGCAAGGACAATCTCGATGATAGTGGTCTCCTTTGCAAATAACACATGGAGATTTAGGTTTGGATGGTGTAGTGTGTATATTTTCACTAGATGACGTATGGTTGCCCCTTTTTTCCATTGGCTCCTCCTCCTTATTCTCCTTCCCTTTCTTCTTCTTCTCAATTGCTTGGTTTTTGGTTTTACCAATTTTACCAGGCAAAGAGGAAGAAGGAGAGGGAGAAACAAACGAAGTGGAAGGTTGGGGGGTAACTTTAGTATCATCTGGTTGCTGATTTGATTGCTCAATAATCATGGTGCTTTGAATGAAAGAGGTCAAGAAGAGCCATACTAGCAGGCCAATTGCGAGTCCTGGAAGGGACAATGTGGCCATATGAGGTGCACCAACATCTCCCCAAGAGGAGAAAAGGCTAGGATTTCCCCCAAGGGGAAATCCTTGGTTGGTGGACTCCAATTTCTCAACCTAATATCAACGAGGGAATAGTGACGTTATTCCAATTAAATAAATTTTATAACGCTTTGACACAACTTTCTTTTTCAGTTTTTAAGAGTTGAGAAAAAGCTAAAGATGACTCTAGTCGCCTTCTATTTTTAATGAGCCTAAAGGGACAAGTGCTCAGATGGAACTTTTCTTTTAAGGAGTCTGAAAAGGAATGAAAGAGACTACTCTGGAAATCTAGACAGAGGGATTACCAAACCAATCGCAAAACTACAGAATACTTTTTACGGTACGACAGTCAATCTTCTCGAATGTTGTGTTTCAGTGCATTGCGATCGATAGGGCGGCAGGACACGGCTTCCTAAGGATAAAGGATATAGCCTATTGTGGTCTCCCAATATATACTCGACGATACGTGGGAGCACAAGCCTGTACTGGCACTTGTCATCTCAAAGAGGAGGAATCACCCAACCTACGATGAAAGCGATAGTTACTAGGCTTTACGACACCATAATACGTCTCTAGCCTAGACTTCTAGATGTTGTGCGTTAGGTTCCAAAGCGTTTTTATGTTCATTGAATTTATTTTACAGTTGATCTTTCTTAAGAAGTTTTCCTTTAACGTTCATCGTGTGATGTAGATATACAATTCCTAAATATGAAATATAATATGATAAACAGTTGTTTACTCTTCTTTTTGCAATGAAAATCCTAGCTACTAAGGAAAGAGAAGCGAGATTCTTTCAACATAGAGCAGAGAGCACACACTAGATGCCCTTGTCCTAAATAAAAATCGACAAGCAGTCTAAATGCAAATGCACATGCATGTATTTGTTTTCTACTTTCTTAATGTGTGGATGAAGAAAAGAATGTTAAGTACAAATCTTAATCATCTTTTCTTTCAAAGCGACAGTATTAACAATTTTCTCTTCAAAATATGAAAGGAAGACAAGGACGACACTTTGCGATTTTTGAATTGAGAAATGCTTTCGAAACTTGAAATACTATCAATTCAAATCAAATACAAGAGTAACTGTGTAATCGACCATCGAGAAGAGTAGAATTATTTTCTTTGACTGAAAATGACACTTGTGACACTTCCAAATCAAAATACGACAGTTCAATTAAGCTAATTCTGTGTAAAGGAGAACTGTAAATGGTGAAAAACACGTAAAAACATTTACAATTCTTTGTACAATGGAGGTTGAATATTGCAAAGGAAGGGAGTTTCTACAGTGGTATACTGATCATAGACAATAAAACTCTTGAATAAAGCTGAAGAGAGTGAAGAAAAACCAAAATCTGGAGGTAGAAACAGTCTTATCTGATCATCACGCCTGTAACACAGGGAAACAGGGATGCATCTCACCTACAACACATGAGAGGTGCGATGCATCCAGACTGTCAAGAGGAGATAGTGCGATGGTCCAGGGACGAGAATTTAACTTGGTTTTTGGTCACAATTTGCAGCTTAGTTAAGGTATTTAAGCTGAGATAATGATAGTTAGTAAATACAAATCATAGGGGCTGATCTAATGAGGTTACTTGAGCCACCACCAAGGCAATTAGGATGTTTGCAAATCAATTGTTTAGTTTATAAACAAAACCTGGAGATGGACTGAAGCAATATTGAACTACTTTGCACTTGCATAGCAAATGCAGTTTGAAGGTTAGCTGGCTTAACTTTAGGCTCTGTCTATAGTTTATAAAGCAAACAGATATAAACAAGCAACACAAGCTATTCGATCCCCAACAGAATCGCCATTTTTTTATCGGGAAATCTAATGTCCATTCAGAGCTGCTAGTCCCACTAAGATGGGTAGATATCTTAGAAAAAAACAAACTAAAGCTACTTGTGTTTTGCTTTATGAGAAGTAGATGAAAGAGACGCAGAGAGCACCAACCTCAATCTTTCGCTTGGCTCCTTGCTTGTTTCCTCTCCCCTTTGACAGATCTTTGCCACTCCTTCCTTTTTTGTCCCGCTTCAAAGAAAACCTATAGAGTCAAAGCATCATAATACCATCAAAGCATAGAGATCTTAAATCATAAGAAATATAGGATTAGATATATCTTGACCACACAAATGCATATATTAACTCAAACATACAAGAATGTGGAGAAAAACTCAAATAGCTTTATTGATAGAAAGAATAGAAGAGAGGATTACAACCCATTGATCTAACGCAACATCATCCTCCCAGCATGAAAGCCCTTCTTCACCTCATGAAAAGCTTAGATCACCCAACACTGTGATGTTCCACAAAGAAACCAACAACACTTCCTTACAAAATGCAAGATTCCAGCCTTTACATCTCTAGGATGAGGGATCCATATATAGATGTTTGCAGGTGGGTGAGTTAGCTTCTAGGATTTTGATTAGTGTCCTCTCTCTGATAGTTCTTAATTCCACTTGGAGATTTCATGATCTCTTACTCATCCTTGGGCGAATTCAGAGAGGCAAGTGTCACAGAGGAAGTTTCTGGAAGATTCCATGATCATCCACCTTGCAAACTTTCTCTGCCATTTGTCTACTCTCACTTATCACACCCTACAGAAGGGCTTTCCAGTATGCATCACACTTTTTGCACATGGCAGGTGAGATGCATTGCACCGTTAGCACTGCGCAATCTGTATGGTCCAGTTTTGACTAGTTCTGAGCAATTTTTCATGGAGAACTTATGGGAGATGATGTAATTATCCGACCTTGCTCCTTTAGGGTATGAAGCAACACTTTTAGGGACTTAGAAATCCTTGGTTTATGGAAAAATGTGATTGGGGTTGCAGTGCCCAAATATGTCTATAACACTGCCATATCATCAAATTGCTCTTCTAGTTCCATGAGTGAAGTTGGTTCTTGTGGGACAGTCTCATTCATGGTACTAGTGGGCCTTTCTACATCAGCCCCCATATCTATCATTGACTCCATAATTTCTACTTGTTCTTGGGGAGCTACCACGTCCTCCGGTTCCTCTTTTTCCATCTCCATTTCTTCTGGTTCCTCCTAGTTGACATAATCAACCTCTATAGGATCCTCCTCCATAGCTTCAGGTTCTTCTACCCATAAAAACTGCTATTTGTTCCTCCGTGGAGTCCTGAAACAACTCCCACAGAATCAGGATCTGTCCAATGTCGTTCATTATTAGTAGCCAAACCAACCCATGATGAGTGATGACCACCAATACCTATCACGCCCCCTGAGCCGAATGTGCCATTAAGTGAAGGCTCCTTAGTAGGAAGTAGGGCACATTCATGGAGAAAGCTTCTGCCTATGGGAATCACAGGTGAGATAAGATGCAGAGATGGTATTTAAAGATGGTGGAGTATCTTCCTTCGCACGTCATATATTTTATGATGAATTTTGCTACTTCTGCCCATGGATATGGTAGCGAATTTCTGTCATTCCCCCGACCTTTTTGTGCTATACTCTCTCTGGCTTGAAGGAAGGCCTCGGGGAATTCTAGAAGGGTAGCTCTTCTCACAAACCATGATTTTCCAACTTGAGTAAGCCCACTGACTTCCGCGATGATTTCTTCTGTTACGGGGATCTCAATTCTGCGAACCTGAGAGCCTACTTCTCCCAAGTTCAATGCAAATTCCACTATGATTTCTTCATTTAACCCCCTCAAACTATCGAAATACACATCCCATCCTATGTTCTGGAAAACCTGCCATACCTCTCGATTATTCCAAATTTCCCTTGTGTTCTCAGGTTCGTGTCAAATAGATCGCCCACCCATTGTTGCGAAGGCATAATCAGCACGTCAACTGCAGTTGGTTGGCAAGGGAGAGTGATAGGTCTCCAAACCATTGGATATTGAAATAATGTCATGGTTGATTTGGGAACGATCAGATGAACAGTACTGGTACGTATGGAAATAATGACAAGTCTAGTACTGGTATGCTTGGAAATAATGGCAAGTTAAGATGGTACTATGGTGTGTTCTGAAATTAAACTCGACGTGTGTGGAAAATGACTAATATGACTTGGTGTGTATGAATTCATATCCCAACACTTTTAAAAGTATGATTATGGATTACCCAAATAATTAGATTCGGTTAAGCGGGATTTATGTGCACTAAATGATTTTTTGTGGTATATCGTCATTCATTATGATGGTCGCCCCGCCCAAACTTACTGACAACCGTCCTCGACATGTTTAATTGTCCCTTTTGGAATATTTAATTAAATCCACAAAATGATGGAGACGTACCCATGGAATTACCTCGCGGAGTGATAGCACAGCGGGTAGCAGCAACAGTGAGTAGCAACAACAGTGAGCAATAGTAATAGTGAGTAGCGGCAACAGTGAGTAACAATTGTTCTAAAGTAGCGGCATGGTAAAGTAATGGAAGTTGCAGAGAAATGGTAGTTGCAGAGTAACGACAGTTGTAGAGTAATAGTAGTTATGGTGTAACGACAGTTGCGGAGTAACAACAGCTATGGTGTAATGGGAGTTACAAATTAACAACTATAGTGTAACGCTAGTTATGGAGTAACAAAAATTACGTTGTAATGGCAGTTGTGGAGTAACAACAGTTATGGTGTAATGGAAGTTGTGGAGTAAGAGTAGCTACGGTGTAATGACATTTGTGGAGTAACAAACTAACGAAAATTATGGAGTAACAGCCCCAGTTGTGTACCAACAACTAGTGTAATGACACTTACTGGAGTCATGACACTTAGTGGAATAATGGTAGCTATAGAGTAACATTAGTTACGAAGTAACAACTCTTAATGAAATAACAACACCTAGTGCAGTAACAACACTTAGTGGTATGCACTAGTGGAATATAACAATATCTTAATGACTGATGAAGTGACAGCATCGAGTGTTACATTTCTCCTCACCATATTTCTTTGTTGTTCCTAGAAAATATAAACAAGTAAATAGCAATATATATATATATATAATATTATATTATATATATTATATATATATATATATATATATTATATATATATAATATTATATATATATATTAGAACATAGTGAGGGTATCTTGTTTTCCAATGACCATTAAATTAGATGAAGTAAAAAGATTTTTAACAAAAGCATCTTTAGAGGCTGGATGCTGATATAATTTAAGATGGTGTCCATTTACTAGGTACGAGGTATGGTTTTCATCTATTGTACTTAGTCTAACTATTCCATTGTTTAACACTGCATCCACTTGATATGGGCCTATCCAGTGAGTGTAGAACTTGCCTTTGAAATAATTAAATCTTCAGTCATACAATAATACCCAGTCCCCCACATGAAACAACCTAGTTCTGATAAATTTATTGTGCCATTTAATTCTCTGCTGTTGAACAACAATAGTTTTTTGGACAACCACTGCTCAAATCTCATCCAACTCATTCAGCTATTGCAGTCGGTGTTCTTGGGCTTCTGATAAATCTAGGCCTACTTCCAGAGTTGTTCTGAGTGTACTAATCTGAAATTCCACTGGAAACAAGGGGGATTTCCCATAGACTAATTAATATGGAGAAAACCCTGTTGTATTCCACCATGTTGTTCTGTATGCCCATAGACCTTTTGGAAGTTTCTATGCCCAGTCCTGGCAATGCGTTGCTACTATCTTTGTGAAGATATTTTCCAATACCTTATTTGTGCTTTCTACCTGTCCATTCGCTTGGGGATCATAGGGGCTTGTCACTCTATATTTGATCCCATATTTCTGCATCATTTTTTCTATCATATGAGATGTAAACTGTGATCCACCATCTGATACAATTTCTCTTGGAGTCACATACTTGGCAAAGATTTCTTCAAAAAGGAAGTCTACCACTACTTGCTCTGTTACTCTCGTGACCGCTCTATCTTCCACCCATTTAGTTACATAGTTAGTACAAACCAAGATGTAAGCCTTCTGATGTGAAGGTGGGTTGAAGGGACCAATGAAATCAATGGCCCATTTCTCTAATGGTTCAAGGACTATTTGGGGATGTAGGGGCATTTCATCTACTTTCCTAGGTTGTCCCATCCGTTGACAGCTATCACACCTCCACACGTAATATTGAGCGTCACAAAAGATGGAGGGCCAGTAATATCCCATTTGCAGTACTTTATGACCTTTTATTTTGTATGCAAAATGTCCCCCACAGGGTCCATCGTGTGCAGCTTTTAGTATCTCGAAAATATCATCTCCTATCACACAATGTTGAATCTGCTAATCAACTCCCATATGGAAGAGATATCCTGCCATCCATGAATATCAAGTACTTTGGTGAATGATCTTCCTTTGCTCCTTGTAGGACAAATGATGAGGAACTTTACCTGTAGCAAGATAATTAGCATATCTGCATACAACAGAGTGTTAGCAGAAACTGTAAAAAGATGCTCATCCAGGAAATCATCTTCAATTGGTGTTTCCTTGCCATCATGTTCTATCCTAGATAAAAAAATCTATGACCACATTGTCTTTCCTTGGTTTATCTACTATAGTGATATGAAATTCCTGTAGTAGAAACAACCATCTTGTAACATGACCAAGGGTAATAGGTTTATTCATTAAATACCTAATCATTGCATGATCAGTGTGCACAAAAGTAGGATACCTTATAATGTAGTGCAGGAACTTGCTGATGGCATAAATGACAAAAAGAATTTCTTTCTCAGTCACTGTGTAGTTTAATTCAGCAGGAGCCAAATTTTTACTAACATAGTAGACTATGTAAGGTACCTTATCCTCTCACTATCCCAATACTGCACCAACTTCTATCTGAGAGGCATCCATATGAATGTGGAAAGCTAATGCCCAGTCATGTCCTCTAAGGATTAGAGCACTACAAAATAACTCCTTAATTTTTGTAAACACTGCATCACAGTCTTTTGTCCACACAAATTCTGAATCTTTTGTTAGTAATTGAAACAGTGGGTGTGCTACTTTTGCAAAATTTTCTATGAAACTGCATACCTGTGTGAGAATTTTAGATGTTGGGAAGTGCAAAATTACCTATATCTTTGCTGGATCCATCTTGATTCCTTCAGCTTAGAGCAAATGTCCTAGAACGATTCCCTCTTCCATCATCATGTGACATTTCACTTTACTCAGAGAGACGCGCGCTTGTATACACCTTGCGAGAACTTTTTCCAGATTTTTCAATCCTGCCATGAAAAAATCCCCATATAGAGTAAAGTCATCCATATAGATCTCAACATTGTCATCTATCATGTCAGAGAAGAATCCTAGAATTTTCCTCTGGAATGTTGCAGGAGCATTACACAGGCCAAAAGGAAGGACCCTGTATGCAAATTTCCCCTAGGGGCATGTGAACGTGTTGTTGTCCTGATCCTCAAGAGAAACTGGATCTGGTTATATCCACTAAACCCATCCAGAAAAGAGAAATACTTCTTACCAGCCAATGTTTCTAACACTTGATCAATAAATGGCAAGGGAATGTGGTATTTCTGTGTCGCCTTATTTAACTCTCGATAATCTACGCATATCTGCCATTTGTTGTTCTTTTTGGGGACCATTACCAATGGTGAGACCCAATAACTGTTTGAGATAGGGTAGATGAAACCTACATCCAGTAATTTTTTAAGTTCTTCTTTCACCACATTTTTCAATGCGGGGTTCATTCATTCTTCTTTGAGGTTGTCTTAGAGAACGACAATCTTCCTTCATGTATATGTGATGGGTGCATAAGTTGGCAGGGGTTCCCTTCATATCTGTATAATCTCAGGCGAAGGCCTATTTATGTTTCCACAAAACATCTATAAGCTTCTCCCTCTGAGATCCTGACAGGTTTGGATTGATATTCAAGGTTTTCACAGGTTCCAATTCCACTTGAATACTTTCACGAGGTGCATCAATAGGTGGTTCCTCTAATCCTTCTATTGTTTCCATAGTTTCATGAGTCTCACAACTTAGGATAGATTCTATGATCTACTGGTTCAATTCTGAAATAGAACAAGGATCATCCATGAAGGAAGTGATTACATCATCTTCTGATTCCATTTTCAATTGCAAGGCCTATTCGATAGTAAGGACAAATCTTACTTCTTCATCTTCCGTTTCAACCTCCACCGCAGATACAACCTTCTTACCGCCTGTTGGTTTTATAGGTGAATTTGGTTCTGCATGTGGATATAACACTAAATTCTTAGTGTTATGACCATTAGAAATGACCATGTTCCCTTAGTAGCACCCAATGTAAGCATATGTAGTGGCCAACCATGGCCTACCAAAAATTAGGGGATGACTGCCCACTGAATATTGTGTATGTAATACTAGAAAGTTTATGGGGTAATGCCATGAATCCACTGAAATTATCACATCTTCCAACTTTTCTACAGGTTTGACTTTAGATCGATCTGCTAATTCTAGTACTATAGGTGTATGCTTTAAATTATGAAGTCCTAATGCATGCATAGTTTCAGTGGTGATGACATTGATGGCAGCTCCTAGGTCTACCAACACATTTGGAATCTCTACCCCATTAATCTATATTGTGAATATCGGGTTCCCCAGATCCCCATATTTCACTCGCATTGATTTTCCCATCATAAAATCCGACAACTTTCCCATAACATGTATAGTAAGGGGATCTTTAATTTTCTTGGTAGGATTCTTTGAACAATATTCCCTAAGAGTCTTTGCATATATTGGCACATCCTTCATAGCTTGTAAAGAGGAATTTTAACAAATAAGTTCTACAATTCTCCTAATAAATCAAATTCAGATTGAGGACCTGGTTTACTCATGATTAATCTCTCTGGGTAAGGTGGTTCAGATTGATGCTACTTGACAGGAGGTGTCTGAGTTTTATCAGTTTTCTTTACCTCTTTACTGATCGGCTCTGCCTCCTTACCTTCACTATCAAGCTTTTCAATGATAACTAGAGGAGGTTGGACGTTAACTATCTGACCTAATTGTAGATTCATTTCATACAACTCTGCAGTGGAGATACTATATGAAGGTAGGTTAATAACATCAACTTGATGAGCTCCCTTATTGTTGGGGTTAGGGTTATGTTGCATTGGGAGCTGAGGACGGGTAGGCTAGTTACTAGGAGGCACATTGGAGGGAAGTTGAAGCTGCTACTAGTGCACCTATTGTGGCATCTACAGTGGCATCTGCTAAGGAAACTGACTAGGAGTGGATTCTTGCTAGGTTGGAGCCCATGAAGAGCTCGTACTGGCTTGGGGATTCTACTGCTACCAAGGTGGGTACTAGTATTTCAGCCACATGGGAGGATAAGGCATGGTCTGAGGATTCATATTACAATTATTAAAATACTGAGATGGATCCAGGTACATACCTTAATTTCCCATCAGTGGTCAGGGCTGCCATGGCTTCATAGATCCCATGAGGTACAACTACTCTGTGTCCTCCCCCATTCCTTGAAATACTGCTTTCAAGCTTGGTAAGGAAGGGCATGAGCTTGTCACATGATTGAGCTCGCAGATCGCACATTCTTTTATGGAATTTTGTGTACATTCCCTCTATAGGTGCTTCTTTCTGCACTTTGGATAAAATACTACTATTGTCTTGTCCAGTGCTAGCTTCTTTTGTTTTACTTGCAAAGTGTCCACCTGTGCTGATAGGGTACTGAGAATATATGTTCTTAAGTTGTCTAGAAAATTTCTGATTTCTGTTTTTGTAACACCCTCGCCCGATCCCTTTACTGAACGGATTTCCTGCTTGTTTCTCGCAAGCCCCCTTGAGCATTGAATACATAATTTGCAAATATCTTCTAAATTCTCCATGGAGATATCTCCCTTTCCCATAATGTTCAATAGTTCCATTAAGTCTTCTCAAAGGGATCGAAGAAGGATAATCTTTAACATTTCCTTATCCAAGTCAGAATTACCTGACCTCTATAAGGTGTAGCTGAACCTCTCCACACAATCTTCCAAGGTTTCATCTTCTTTCTGTGTGAACTTGAAGAGTTCCTCGTTAATGTTCTGGGATTTACAGTAATCCTGGTATTTCTCCAGGAAAGCCGTCTGCATATCCTCCCATGTGGAAATAGATTTTCTTCCAAGGCCTATGAACCATTGTAGATCCGACCCTTTTAGAGTGGAAGGGAAAATCTTCAACTTCTGGGCATCTATTGTATAGTCATACCCTGAGCATACTATATCAAACCTAAATAGAAATTTGTCGGGGTCTTCCAAGATAAGCCCATGGAAGGTTCGTAGAGATGCCAATGTAATAGGCTTTGTAGGCACACCGATTCCTAGATCTCCAATAGGGAAATCGATGGTGGAGTTTGTAGGAGCAATGAATATTTTCCAATAATCACTGGGGATTTCAACAAGCTTTGTAGAGAGTGGTTCAAGATTCCTTACTACTAGAACTAGAGCTACTTTGGTAGCACTTCCCCAATCCCTTGGTGATGTAATTATCTCCTCGTTTCTTTCTCCTATGGCCAGATGGCTTGATCCTTCGGATGAAACTCCCTTTCCTTTACTAGAACAGTCTGATCCAGTCGATGCTCTACTTGCAACTTCCTCCTCTACTAACAATAGCACAAGACTCTCTAGATCAGTTCTACTGCTAGATGTTTCCTCCACACTCAGAGGAACCTGCTGTGTTGAGTCACCACAGAATGCCACAGCTGATACTGGCTGTTCCACTGATTGTCCTTCTGAATTCACCCTTCTTGCTCATGGTCTCATAGCTATGTGAGAGGATGCTTCGGATTTAGCCTTTGCTATGGTCTCTTGTATATAAGTTTTTCTTCCCAGGTCTAGTCTTCCCCCCTTTGGGGTTCTCCCTCTACCCCTTTTATTTGGTTCTTTGTTCATACAAAAGTTAGATTAATGGAGGGTCCTTGTATGAACCTATAATTCTTCAATCGTGGAGTAAGGTGTCAAAATACCGTTCCCTCCCAAAGATCAAAGAACTCTCAAAAAGAACGGAAACTATAGCCAAAAATCTAGGGTTTCAAGCCTACAGTAGGGCATCAAAGGAATCCTCCCTCCCGAGGGACAAGAACCAAAAACAATCAAAAACCACGAGAAGCCCTAATATTCCCAGATTTGAAGCAGTGTGTCCAAAGACCTGTCCTTCCCCAAGGTAAAAGCTATGGATTTCCCAAAAAGAAAGCAAACATAGGTTAAGAAGAAATAATTCTAGCTCAAGGCCTAGAGCAGGGCGTCAAAAGACTCCTCCCTCCCCATGACAAGATAATGGCCCAAAATAATAAAAAAAATAGAAATAAACAAGCAAAAAGAGTACCTATGCTCAAGACGTGAAGCAGAGTGAGAAAACTTGTTCTCTCCCTACGACGCGAGATTGACCCTCTGGTCAGTCCAGTTCATTGTTTGCACCTTGTTAGCCTCCCTGGAAACGGTGCTAAAATGTTGGTGTCCAGGTGGGGGTGATTTATCCACCTTGCTCCGACATTAATTTTATCAATCTAGGTGCATATCCTTTCAAGGAAACACGCAAGGTATATGCAGGGGCAAACACATAATCCCTTTCCAACCAAGGGCTCATGGTTTAAGATTCAAAACATGACTGTAAGGTTAATAAATTACAGAACTGTAGAAATAGTTATAAACAGTAAAGAACTGCAACAACAAACATAAATGAATAAATCACACACACATAATGACGCATCACTTGATCAGAAGATCGGGCCCAACTCTCTGATTAGAGCTGAGTTAGCCACAGAAATGACTAGAACAACATAATAGATGATCTTTTATTACTCGGTGATAGATGTTTACAATATTGATGGGAGAACCCCCATTCACAGGAACAACCTACAATCTATACATAGTGAGGGCGATTAATAGATCTCTGAGAAACATAGTAACTGGAGATACAAAGATGTACATAAGTTAGAACGGTATCAGCATCAGATGTTTGAGATAGCAAGAAGGCCTAAGAATAGTTTAGGGAGCCTATTCCACAAGCTGCGTGACCTCCTTCTAGCTAGCCGTTACCATATCTGTTGCAATACACTAAAGTGACGGTTCCTGTTCTCATGCTACGGTCAAACACATAATTTAGTACCACAAATAGATATACTCCATGTGTTTTTACTTCATTAATTAAAGTATACAAATTAGACAAGTAAGGGGGAATTTACCTTGTAAGTTTAACATAACAACATAGGTAAACGAGTGCAAAAAGATCAAGAAGGGTAGTGGAAATAGTCAGAAAGATGGCCCGATTTGGTACCCAACAGATGGATAACCACTTATAGGACATTAAAATTTTGACCCTTGAGGGACCATTTTTCCATTATAACACAAATATGGTTTTATTAAGGAGGTATGCAATTCATTTAAATGCACACATAAGGTGTAATAACAAAAATCAAATGGGATTGAACAAGCATTCATTAACATTTCATAGCAACCAAGAATCTATGCTTAAATTAAAACCGACCACACATAACATGCATAATCCATGTAAATTTATTACAGTAAATAATATTCAATCAATTAAGCAAAGTCTTTCCATAGAAATCACATAAGAGAATTTTTTGGCCGACGCATTTCGAACCAACAAGTGTGGTTCATCATTAGGACCAAATGAACCACACTTATTGGTTCGAAACATGTCGACCAAAAAATTCTCTTATGTTATTTCTACCAAAAGAATTTTCTTAATTCATTATGCATCACAGAAGCTTGAATACATAAATATTCTATCAAATTTCATAGACACTTGTTTTTTAGCTAAAAATGGTCCAAGAAAATTAGTTTCATATGAACAATTTCACCCTAGTCATAGGAATCCACTTAAGATGCCATCCCCAAGTTGGGTTATGTGGTCACTAGGGAAAATCAATGTAATATATAGGCTCCCACTCACTCAACCCGACCCATTGTTCTCATGGAATTGTTACTTCACTCCTTAGAAAACATTACACATATAATCTAACCCACGAATATCAATGGCACTCTCTTTCACTTCCCTACACGACATAAGGAAGATCTTCCCCTACCATGGTTGAAAATGCCTTAGGAATTTTCTTCCCTTTAATTCTCTTTAGTGTAGGCAAAAAGAGTCCAATATGTTGAATATTTTCTAGGAATAACTTGGAAGATTAAAATGTGCCTCTCAAATAAATAATGATCAATTTAACTAATTGGTGAAAGATTCTTTAGTTACCCAACCTCTATGCTCATCTACAACCTCTCTATCCCTTCACCAAGGACAATTGATTCCCCTTTCATGGTGTTTATTTTGATCATTTTCATATTTATGGTTAATTGGTAGAAGAGAATTAGAAAGCACTACAATCATAAGCCTTTTTTTATGCCTCAAATGCACCTTGAAATTACTTACAAAAAGGTTTTTTCAACCTGTTGTGTGACTTTGTGATCCACCCATATTTTAAATAGGGGTCGCAAATTAGGTTGATAATAAAGTTGAAAAGTATTCTATCCAAAATACCAATATAATACATGTCAAAAATATAGGTCAAAATTATTTATAAAGAGCATAATTTTAGACTCAAAAACATATATTAAAAATGGATATTAGAAATGTGATTGAAAAAATATTTAGTAGCTGCCATTTATCACACATATTATAAATGGGGTAGAAATTTATTTTGAAAGTTTAATAGGAGGTATAGGTTGAAACTTTTATTTCAAAAAAATGTTCTTGATCATGAGCTCAGAGGTGATCCTATTCATAGTTAAAGATCAAATCCTAATCCTAAACTCACTTCCTACTCTTAAGCTTTTCTTGTCGAGCCTAACAACTAGCTAAGTCTAAATCAGATTCTAAGTAGGGATATTCAACTTTGGATTCATAAGATCCACAATGATTTATATATATGTTATGTTGTTATGCTTTACATTTAGATTAATGCTTGAATCTCTCTAAATTATTAATATCAATTACAACAATCTAAGTTAATGTCATAGCATAATCAGACAAAAAAATTATTGTTGTTGTTGGATTGCATAGTGTCAAACGAATGTATATGGAATGTTACTTAAAATCACCCCATCAAAGCATGATAAGTTCACTATGTAGAGCTCCCCACCTATCTAATGCCTTGGTAACACTCCTCAACTGAGGCCTTACTTGCTTCAATAATTCATAATGTTAATGCTAGACTAGTACATAATGTTTGTTGGACACTTAAGTGGACCCTAGTTTACCAATTGAAGCCAATAAATGGTTATTTTGTTGGGACCATGACATGATTTGAGGCCTTAGAAAAATGAAGGAACGACTGGATAAACCAGAAGTGGAAGATTATTTTGATGATAGAATGAAATATTTTCTAATGAGGAAGCCCCAATATTTTGTTGGAGAATGAAAAAATTCAAGGAGACATTCATGTATGAAGATATCTTTGAAATTTTATGTATATAGTTTTATGTATCACGATTGAGGAGACAAGAAGACAAGTAAGTTGAATCTTAAATCCAATAACTTCGTAGAATTGTGATAACTTGGTTAATCAAGCAATAGACTTTTGGGGAGCGCAGACAATGGAAGGATGCATTGTATCTAGTTTGTATTAGAATTGTACTAGTTATACTCAAAATCTAAGGACCAATTTAGAATGGGTTTTGAGAGATATTGGTGAACACAAACCCTACAAGGATAAAAATGTTGATGGTGAAGGAAAAGTTGTTTCCTACTAACCCACTAAGCATGTTGTTGCAAAACCTTACATCAAGGAATGGGTTACAACGAGGTTGGCAAAGATGAGAGCTCAAAGGACCAAATGAACATGGAGGACACAAAATCTAAATATAAAGTTGTACAAGTTTTGAGGAAGTAGATATAACTAACTAGTGGTGGTTGAACTAGATGTGAGAAAATGAAGAAAGCCAAGAGGAGTTGCAAAATGAAACTAGTGGGGAAGGGAGTAGTGAAGTGAGGATGAGAGATTTGGAGAATTTGAATAGGAAAGGTGAGTTAGCCAGTGAATGGTTGTCAAACAAAGGTTTGGTGATAAATATATAGCTCAATAAGGAGTAGTAGTCAAGGCACCTCAATGAGGTTTGATGAACACACTCAAGTCGGGTTATGAGAGATATGTGATTAGAAAATAATAGGTTGGATACAATGTAGAATGATATTTTGGATGAGAAAGAATCAAATGAACTAATGGGAAGCCATATTCTAAGGCCAACATATGTGCCCCTTCTCTCTAGGGAGGATTAGAACCTAGTAGTGGGAATGGCACTAGACATTAGCAATGTTGGCCTCATACCAACCGCACACTTTGTGCTTCTTAAATACAATTAGGTAACACTACATTGGCTTGTTAATAATGGTTCAAGTCCACCTAGTAGTTAGCATACTTATGGAGGAACAATAGGAATTAGAGGAAGTAGCCTTAAGAATAGTGCAAGTTGAATATTAGAAGTAGCAAAATTGGGAGTTACAGCTATTTAGAGCAAAAAATAAGAGTTTCATGAGTTTTAGTACCTATGATGTTTTGAACTATAACCTAGGAGAATGTAAGAGAAATAATATTAGAGTGATGCACTATTTAAAAAATTTAGTCATATGTAAATGCTTTGGAAAAAATACATAATGATCTGCATACCTTAATATAAAACAAACCCTAAAAATATCATTCTTAAAATCTCTTGTGTAGTTACCTAATATCATTCAAGTAGAATATCCCAATTATTTATGTTAGTAATGGTGTGATCATATTTTTCATTCTCTTAAAGGAATTATTTCTAGACATGGACCCCATCAAGCATAAATCATCCTAACATATATCTTTGAAGTAATATAAATTGTCTAATGACTATCCTCAAAATAATTCTCACCCATAGACCTTCCGACGGTGTAAGGATCATATTAAAGTGGTATGAGCTTCTTATGGGAGTTTGTTAATTTACCTTAATGTGAATCCAACCATAACTTGTTACCAACCTGAAACTTATGTGAAACCCAATGGATTGTGTATCAACTTGTACTTGGAGCTAGGAACTTTCTACAAAATATGATGAAATCATTGTTGAATTTAATGGATACTTTCCTCAAAATTGGTTGCTTTCCTTACCTCATTCCAAGCATGGGAGGTATCTTCATGTGTTATTCCATGAATATAGCTACATTAATTTGTGCTAATTGTTGGGACCCGAAGCACACCTGAAAAGGCTTGTGGCTAATAGAAATATGACGAGCTATGTCAAATTTCTACTGAAAATATGGATTAAGGCTTTCAACATGTGTATATGGATGCTCACAATTGTATATTCTAAGGACATCTACAATAATCATATTGACTACTTTTTATTTATCAATCTAGGGATGGAAGGCAATGGATTTTTTCAATCTTTATTTCAATCATGGACCAAGGGTTAAACCAGAAAATACTGCAGAACCAACTATCCCTATCAGGAAATATGGTCTTTCGAAACCTAAAATGAACCATAATATGCCCAAAGAAGAGCTTATGAGTGGATTTTGTTGTGACACTCTTCTTACAAGGTGTCAAAATTCCCATCCTAAGGAAGCAATCAACAACAACAAAAACACATTCATTATCGTGCTCGATTAACAAAAAAATGACATAAAATCCATGGGCACTAACTCCTAAGGATTACCTAGAGTAGGAAAAAGCCTACAAATGGTGTATATGGCCATTTCCTTTGGCAGAATATAATTCTTCCACTACTTATAGGCTTCAACAATAGAATGAAACTCATGATTATAAATTGGTATCTATGAAACCCATTATAGAGTGTCTGACTATGATAAACCATTGAACGTTCATTTTTGTGTGGGCACCACATTAATGACATGAATGATTGGCTCATATGGTCCTTGTTGTGTAACCATTCATCGATGAAAACTACTTCCCCGATGAGATAGAAGTGAAAACTAGTAGTTGCATAGGTTGGATACTAACATGAAACTTGACTTGGTAACTTGTAACTTATTAAGTGGGATAAGTTGAAACTAGACATGAGTAGCCTAAGATGAGTTATAGTCAGTTCTTAGATGAGCAGGACATAGTCTAGCTGTAGTAACTATAACTTTGTCAAGTTGTTGTAGTCGAGGAAGGACTTGGATGGGTTCCCAAGCCCCACAAAAAGTAAGGGTAGTTTTGAGGGCATGATAGCTAAGGAGTGCTAGGGCATGCTAATGAATGAAAAGGCATCCCAGGGAATGAAAAGGCATGCTAACACATGCCAAAAAGTGTCAATGCATACTAAGGAGTGTTAGGGAGTTCTAGGGAATCACAAGGGTGAACTAGGTCAAAATGCATGGAAATGAATGAATACAAATGTATGCCAATGAATGTTAGTGAATTCTAGGTGTCCCAAGGATAAAGTTTATTAGGAGATGTTCATAATATGACTTGTAGAAGGTAATAATATGGTTGCGATAAGGGGCTAGACAAAACATTTTCAGACAACCGGAAACTTTGGGTTGGGCACAAGATTGTTTTTCCAATGTCTTGGTTGGGTTCCCAAGCCGCAAAAAATGTAAGGTTATCTATGAGGGCATGGAAAAAAACTGCTAAGGTGTGTCAGGGAAATCCTAGCAAGTACTAACACATTCTAGATAGTTTTACGACATGTTAGACATGCTAAGATGTGCCAAGTGCTAAGGCTTACCAGGACGTGTCAAGTGCCAGGGTGTGGTGTGAACACATGCTAGGGAGTGTTAGGACTAGGTGTCAGGGAAACACAAGGGAGAACTAGTTTTAAATTGATGGAAATGAAGTGTCAATGATTTCCAGGAGTGTTAAGGAGGGAGTGACAAGATATCTTAGAGAGTTCCAAGGCATGCTAAGTGCCAAGGTATGCCAATGTGTGCTAAGTGTTAGGGAGTGTCAGGGAAACATAAGGGAGAACTAGGTCAAAATGCATGGAAATGAATGAATAAGAGTGTGTGACAAGGAGTGTCAATGAGTTCCATGCATGCTAAGAAGGGAGTTCCATGGTATGCTAGGAAACACTATGTCATGCTAGCATGCCAAAGTGGTATGTGGCCAAGATGTGCTAGGTTCCAAGGTGTGCTAGTGCGTGGTATGGAGTGTTAGGGAAACACAAGGGAGAACTAGGTAAAAATAATGCATGCAAATGAATGATTAAGAGTTGGTGACAAGAAGTTTTAGTGAATTCTAGTTGTGCTAAGAAGGGAGTGATAAGGTATGTTAGGAACTGTTAAGGCATTCTAGAGTCTAGGGAAACACACCAAGGCATGTCAGTTGCTAGGGTGTGCCAATACATGCCAAGGAGTGTTATGGAGTGCCAACGAAATGCAAGTGAGCACTAGTTTCAAATGCATGGAAATGAATAAATAAGCGTATGTGACAGGGAGTGTAAACGAGTTTTAGTTGTGCTAAGGAGGAGTGACAAGGTATAATATGTAGTGCCAAGGCATCTTAGAGTTCCAAGGCATGTCAAGGAGTGGTAGGGTGTGCTAGGCAGAGCCAAAGAATACCAAGGAATGCAGGGGATGATAACACAGGCCACATAGTGTGAAGGTAATGTTAGACATGTCAGGTATTATGGCATGTCAAGATGTAAACTATGTTGCTTAGTTGTTTTTATGGCCACAGTTGGACGTGAGCCTTCGCTTGGTAACTTGTTAAGTGGGATGAGTTAAGATTGGACATGAGTAGCCTAAGATGATTTATAGGTCATTCTTAGGTAAACAAGGCATAGTCTAGTTGTAGTACCATAAACTTAACCAATTTTTTGTAGTCGAAGCAAGACTAGGTTGGGTTCCCAAGTCTAAAAAAAATAAGGGTAGTTGTGAGGGCATGATAGATAAGGAGTGCTTGGGTGTGCAAAGGAATGAAAAGGTGTGATAACACATGCTAGACAATTTCAATTCATGTTGAGGATTTTTTTGGAGTGCCAGGACATCATAAGGGAGAATTAGGTCAAAGTGCATGGAAACAAATAAATAAGAGTGTCTGTCAGGGAGTGTTAGTGAATTCTAGGTGTCCTAAGGACGAAGTGTGTTAGGAGAATTTCATAATAGAAATTGCAGGAGGCAAGCCTACATGAGTGATAAGGGGTTGTAAAAAGAAGTTTCAGACAAAGGGAGACTTTGGGCTAGGCACAACACTATTTTTTCAATGACTTGGTTGGGTTCCCAAGTCGCAAAAAAAGTAAGGCTATCTATGAGGGTATGACAACTAGGGAGTGCCAAGGCATGCAGGGAACTCCATGAAGTGCTAACACATGTTAGAGATTTTCAAGGAATGTTAGTCATGCAAATACATGCCAAGTGTTAATATGTGTTAGGTTCTAGGGTGTGGCACCAACACATGTCAGGGAGTGCCAAGGAAACACAAGGGACAAGTAGTTTCAATCTCATGGAAACAAATGAATAAGAGTGTGCGATAGGGAGTGTTAGAAAGTTATAGGTGTGCTAAGGAGGGAGTGAAAAGGAATGCTAGGTAGTTCCAAGGCATGATATAGTATCACGAGAACATGCCAATATGTTCCAAGTGTCAAGGTGTGCCAATTTGTGCCAAGGAGTGTTAGGGAGTGCTAGGGAAACATAAGGGAGCACTACATCATAATACATGGAAATGAATGAATAAGAGTGTATGACATGGAGTGTCAGTGAGTTCCAAGTGTGCTAAGGAGGAGTGACAAGGAATTCTTGGTAGTGTTAAGGAATGTTAGAGTGTTAGGGCAGCATGCGTCCAAAACGTGGCATCACGTGCAAGGATGTGTTAGCTAGGAGTGTGTCAGGAAGTGTCAATGAGTGCTAGTTGTCATGCAAAGGAGGAAGTGACAAGGTATGCTAAGCACGGGTAAGGCATGCCAGGTGATAAGGCATGCTAGGATGTGCAGGGTGCCAGTGTATGCCAATATGGATCAAGAAGTTTCAAGGAAACAAAAGGAATAACCAAGCTAAAATGTAAGGAAATGAACACATAAGACGGTTAATAAGTTGTGACTTTATCTTTTTCAAAAGGGGCATGCTAGGCACACTAATAATATGTTCCAATACATGCCAAGTGCCAATGTGTGCCAAGTGCTAATGTTTGTCAATAAGATATTATGCCAAGGTGTTCTAGGGCATGTTAGGGACTTTAGGGCATGCCACCGTATGATAGGGGAGCGCTATGCTATGCTAGCACATTCCAACAGGTTCTTGGGAATCCTACTCATGGAAATATGTTCTAGGTACAAATATGTTCCAGGTACAAAGATGTTCCAAGGCATGCAAGGTCCCATGAGTGTAGAGGAGTGATAGGCCTCTCTCGTTAATACAATTGGTAGAGCTTGATTATGTATTAAATAACATAGTTCCTCCACACACTAGTGGAACTTTTTTCAAAGGAAATTTGCTAGATAATAAACCTAATAGAGATTAATCATGTGTTGACTCATAGGAAAGCTATATTCTTATGAACTTATCAAAATGATACACACTAATTACTTCTTAACAAATTGACTAACTATAACCACTATGAACTTGGACACATAGTGAAAAAACTCCACAACAATAGTCTTAAATCATTATCTTTTTACAAAATGTATAGTAACATGTACATAGCATCATCAAAAACTCATTTGAATGATCAATGATGACGAACATTTTTTGACTGTCACCAAAAGTAACCAAAAAGAGCATTGGTGAGGGTCAGTAAAAGATCGTCACTAGAAGTGTCACCAACGAGAGAATTAATGATGGGCCTTTAATGAACCTCACCAAAAGTCTTAGTAAAGAGAGAATTAGTGACAGGCCTTTAACAACCCTCACCAAAAGTGTCATTGAAAATGGCTTTCATAAAAAACCTTAAAGGAGCATCACTATATACAATTACAACAACGTTTTTTTAAATACCGTCACCATATGGGGCATTGGTGACGGACCTTAAAGGTCCATCACTGGCATGAAGCTTCATCAAAAACTCATTGGAATGATTGATGATGATGAACATTTTTTGACCGTCACCATAATTAACCAAAAAGAGCATTGGTGATGGTCAATAAAAGATCGTCACTAGAACTGTCACCAAATAGATAATTAGTGACAGGACTTTAACAAACCTCTCCAAAAGTGTCATTGAAAATGGCTTTAGTGAAAATCCTTACAGGACCATCATTATATACACTTGCAACAACGATTTTTTAAAAACTGTTACCATATGCGACATTGGTGATGGACCTTAAAGGTCCATCACAGGTATGACCCTCACCAATCACCTTTTTTCTTGTAGTGATTGCACCATCAAGGCATTTTTTGGAGAGAGATTATTAGGCATTCACCCCTAGTTTCCACTTGGGCATATTACCCCTCCCCATCGGGTTCGAGTTCATAGCCCTCCGAGTGCCCATACCAACACTTTTCCTAGTTGATCTCATTCCTCATTTGATTCTGAGCCTCCTTCATCGCATATCACCACCATGTCTGGAGCCATAGCTGGTGTAGGAACCCAACCTCGTGTTGGCTCCGATTCTATTCCGGTAGTCACATTAAGTGAAATAGTATCAAGAACCATTATGACAGTCCCCATGATCCCTTTTATGGTTGGGTTAATTCTACTGGATTTTAGCTAGGTGATAAATGACCCTATACACCATGATGCTAGTTGGCCTGCTATGTTGAATAAGCTCCCCTCATACATCCCAAAGTTTGATGGTAATGCTAGAGAGGATCTTATCAACCATGTATGCTCCTTTCACATGTGGTGTATGTCCAACTTCATTTGATCCTGCATGTTCATCGTCAGATCAGTTATATAGTTTCAATGTAATCATCAATAATTTAGTCCTGTGTCATTCAGTTTCGATAGTGTTGTTTATGGTTCAGGCTTTTCAGGTGATGTCTATGGTATTTCATGGTGTTCAGTTGATGTGGTTTTGTACCTGGCTGTCAACATGTGGTTGATTTCAGTTCGGCTAGGATTTGGTCATCGACATGTGTTTTTTGTCTGCCTTGCAAGATTTGGGTCATCAATATGGGTTGACCATTCACCTCACAGGAATTGGTGTCGACATGGATTTTTTTGTCATGTGATCGCAAATGTAGCTTGTTGTAGAACATGTGTCTGGGTGAATGTCACTTTGCGACAAATGATTGTAAAAGGGTTTTTCTAAAAACCTAATCCTAAACCCTAAATTCATACACAAAATAACATTACCTAAGTCCTAAGAATCTAACCTATCTAAACCATGTATAAATAGCTTAAACCTAAGCTAAAATACCTAAACTCTAAGTTCTATACCTATCAAACCTCATTGCATTACAAATTATGTATTAAAACACACATATAACCCTAAGTTATACCTCTCAGCCTATGTAATTAAACAAATTAAACATTACAAAAAACATATGACAATCCTACACTGTGGGAGTCAAATTGCACGGGAACCATTGTTCATGTGAACAACAGAGATGTCAGGTTACAAACGGCCGAGTTAACTGAGCAGGAATCCTCCTAACTGCAACCTCCATGTTGTAGTCGGCCATGTGAACAAGCGGTAGTAGTTACCATGGTAGTCAGGTTGCAGCTCACCACACCAGAGACTGCGGAGTAAACCACGTGACATGTGAATGAAGATTCGAAACCACTAGAGCATTGTTAGCGGAACCGCCAGAGTTAGACCCTCCACTAGCAGGTTATGGTTAGACTGCATCTATTCACATGGATGGTCAACCTCCTCTGCCCGGTTAGCAAGCTACCAATAGTTTGGGCTTTATTATAAGGTTTATATTTGGGTTTTATTGTTGCAGTTTGTTCTAAACTAATGTGATGACCATGAATATGAAACCTAAGGTGGTAAAACATAATAGGATCAAAACCAACAAACTCTATTTTGAGTTGATTCACTCCTAAAATCAATGTGAAGGACTTAGAGTGCACCTGATGCATTTTAAAAGGCAGTTTTGTTCTCATTGAGAAGAGGAGAGTGGTTTTGGATTTTGTATCCAGGTTCTGGAGGTCATAGTCATTTTGGTTTTCAGTGTAACATGAGCATTCATAGCCAGAATTGGGAACTGCGATAGGCGTTGGAAATTTGCTTCAGAGAGTTATCCTTTGATAGTGACTAGAGGTGCCTGTGTGCACATTCAATTTGGTCAAATCTCTATGTAGTCGACCTCTTATTTTTTCAATCCTAATAAAGTGGTCACCCATCTTGAAAACGGACCTGGAGACGTATTCCATTAGGAACGAACACCGTAATCAATTTTTTTGTCTGATATCACTTTTTTTTTGTTGTTTCCACTTCTGTTTTGCATGTTACTTATGTTTTATCATCTTTCGTAAAGTCTTTCTTCTCAAGCAGTTCTCTCAATTTTTTCATTTTCAGTTAACATTCAATTCATTAATGGCATAATCAATTCTACATCAGTTTTAACTTATGATCATTTCAAATCATATAATTTGGTATTAGAGTAGGCCGAATTTATAGAATTTTCCATTGAATCTTAAAAAGGTCAAAGTCGCAACGTGGAGGAGGAATCCTTGAGCAGATTGATCCAGAGATTGGAAAGTGACAAGTCATTCATAAGTCGACCATGATAGGATCTGATGCAGGTGAAAATACTGAAACTAGGATGAGTGATGAATAGTTTTAGTAAGCATTTTTTACTATGCAGTAGATGTTGGGAAAACTTTACAGAGACAAGAAGGCAAGAGATGCAACTTCTTCTTCAAAGACATCGAAGAAGGACAAAGGTAAAGGCAGGGTTGATAAACCACCTTCACCTCCATTATCTCCATCATCGTCATCTTCTTCTTCTTCTTCTTCCAGTGTAGATTCTAAAACAGAAAAGAAACCTAAGAAAACATCTCTTTTGAAACTTTATCTAAAATTTGAGTTACCTATTTATGATGGCGAAATGAATCGTGAAGAGTTATATAACTAGATTAAGAAGTTAGAAGTGTATTGTCATATTCAAAACATCTCTCATGATAAAATGAAAATTTATCTATCTACACTTAGAATGGGGGGAACAACTTTAATTTGGTGGGAAAGTAAAACTCAAATAGATGTAAAGCGAAAAGGGAAATTCATCTCTTCATGGTCTAAGTTTTTAAAATATCTTAGGAAACAATTCTATCCTTTGGGATACATGCAGCAAGCTATTATTGATTGGCAGCATTTGAGGCAAGGTAAAGGGAAAAGTATTTAGGCGTTTACTCAGGAGTTCAGAAAGAAAGCATTGGCGCTTTGTATTTCATTGGATACATGTGAAACTTTATTAAAATACATCAGCAGTTTACATTCATATTTGCAGCATACATCATTGATGTTTAATCCTGATGATTTTGATGAAGTGTGTGTTCAGGCTATACATATTGAATAAGGTGGTAGACCATTCAAGTTTTCATCACAATCATCCAAATATTTGGAAATCAAATATTCCAACGACAGTAAGGGGAAGAACAATTCGAAGAGAAAGAAATCAGCGATAGCTTAGAAGGAAATACCTACCTGTTCTCATTGCCAGAGAATTGGTCATGATGAATCCAAGTGTTGGAAACTTCATCCAGAACATAAGCCCAAAAGGTTCCTTAAGGAGAAGGATGAAAATAAGGCAACTGCAATAGTCTAGCAAGATCTAGGTTCAAATTCAGGTGATGAAAGGAGGATAATTGTTATGGTTACGATAGGTAAAACTTTTGACACTAGAACAAGTTTGAATACTATTGCATCTTCATCAAACATAAATCCTTCAAATGAGGACAAAAGAGTTGAATCATTTAACATAAGGATAACCTTTAAGCATACAAAGATAGATACAATGTTTCATAGTGGATCACAAGTGAATTTAATCTCTGAATATTTAGTTGAGAGTTTGGGTTTGGAAACATGAAATCATCCAAGACCTTACCCATTAGGATGGCTAAATAAATCGACTCAGATAAAAGTCACAAAAAAATGTCAATTAAGATTTGTCATTACAACTAATTACATTGATGAAGTGGAATTAGACGTGGTTCTAGTAGACATATGTGGATTGTCTAAGGATGTCCTTATCTTTAAGATCGTGATGCATTATTTTACAAGAGAGAGCATAAATATCACCTTAAGAAAGATGGGGTTGAATTTATTGTCAGGGCACATCAAAGTAAAAATCACTTGAATTTAGTTGTTACTAATCAGATGAAGCGATTAATAAGTTCAAATAAGGGATTTGTAATCATGTGTGTAAAGGAACAACATAAAAATCAACATGATGTTTGTTCAAGTTATGAGTCTCAACTTAAAGATAATTTGATCAAAGAGGCAGAAACTTTTCCAGTTCTATTTTAAGAAACCAAACATTTTACTCATAAGAAGGGAATACAACATGAGTTATAGATGATGCCTAAAGCTCCTCTTCCTAATGTCTAAATGAATTAATTCAGTCCAAGTTTGGAAGTTAACAATTACAGGGATGTAGGTTAGTGTTGGGGAAAACCAGTGTTAAATTTCTCTTTTATTGGTCAGCAATTCATGTCTCAAATATTTTGGAAGCCTCTTTTCAAGTGGAGAGGAAACCCTTTTATTTTCATATCAAAGCCTTTTATAAAGCAACGTTAAAGTATCCAATACACCTAAGGGAAACTTATGCATCAGGGGAAAGTGCTAATCAATGGAAACTTCATTTAATGAATAAGGAAATAGTGATTCAAACAAATCAACAACCATTTCAATACTTTCAAAGTCAAACTAAGTTGTAGCAATTTTCATATTACAGTTTGATGGGTTTATTGCAGCAAGTTCACTTAGTAATCAGGAAGCAAGAAAGTATATCAAGTCAAGTAGCTAGTTTGATGTCAAAAATGTCTTTGATTGTCTCTGTCATTCCACAATATAGATTATTAATACATGTCAATAGTATTGAACAATATCTTGTAGATACTATCTTCAAATATGCTTATGAATCACTAACTCATGATATTTAATGCAAATAAATAAATTGCCATGTTCATAACAGGTTTGACCATCATCGCAAGTTGTACATACTGCAGATGGATGGAATAGGTTACTGATACAAAATGTGCCATGATCAGCATCATCAGGGTAATCACTTTTAGGTGATTGATTGAATGTATTAATACATCATCAGGACAAAGTGGAAAGTGACAAAGCTCTCCCCTCATCGAATATTTGTTTAGTCAAATGTTTGTGGTCCAAAAGCTTTCAAGTGGTGATGATTGATCCAGGAGGTTCAGTGTCAATTCAATTATACAGTTTTGATGTCATCGTCAGCAATTCAGTCTGGTGTCATTCAGTTTCGACAATGTTTTTTATGGTTCAGGTTGTTCAGGTGATGTTTATGGTATTTCATGGTGTTTAGTTGATGTGGTTTTGTACCTAGCTGGTGGCATGTGGTCATCATCAGTTCTGCCAGGATTTGGTTGTTATCATGTGTTTATCATCCGCCTCACAAGATTTGGGTCATCAAGATGGGTTGACCATTCACCTCACAAGAATTGGTGTCGACGTGGATTTGTCGTCATGTGATCGCAAATGCAGGTTGTTGTAGAACACATTTTTGTGGGTGAAAATCACTTTGTGACAAATGATTGTAAATGGGTTTTTCTAAAAACGTAATCCTAAACCCTAAATTCATACACTAAATAACATTACCTATGTCCTATGAATCTATCCTATCTAAACCATGTATAGATACATTAAGCCTATGCAAAAAGACCTAACCCTAAGTCCTATACCTATCGGACCTCATTGCATCACAAACTATGTAATAAAACATACATATAACCCTAAGTTATACCTCTTGTCCTATGCAATACATTAAACAATTTAAAACATTGTAAAAAACATATGGAATTCCCAGACCACGGGAGTTAAACTGCAAGGGAACCATCGTTCATGTGAATAGTGGAGATGTCTGGTTCCAAACAACGGAGTTAACCGAGCAGGAGTCCTCCTAAATGTAACTGCCAGCTTCCAGTTGTCCGTTTGAACAAGAGGTAGTAGTTACCATGGCAATCGGGTTGCAATTCACCACACCAGAGACTGCGGAGTAAACCGCATGACATGTTAACGGAGATGCGAAACCGCTGGAGCATTGTTAGTGGAACCGTTGGAGTTAGACCAATCGCTAGTAGGTTGTGGTTAGATGGTAGCTATTCACATGGGTGGTCAATCTCCTCCATCCGGTCAGCAAGACACCAACAATTTCAGCCTTATTATAAGGTTTATATTTGGGTTTTATTGTTGTATTTTGTTCTAAACTAATGCGATGACCATGAATATGAAACCTAAGGTGGTAAAACCTAACATAACCGAAACCAACAAACACTATTTTGAGTTGATTCACTCCTAAAATCAACATGAAGGAGGCAGAGTGCACTTGATGGGTTTTGAAAGGTAGCTTTGTTCTCATTGAGAAGAGGAGAGTGGTTTTTGATTTTGAATGCAAGTTCTGGAGGTCATAGTTATTTTTTGTTTTCAGTGTAACAGGAGCATAAGGAGTCAAAATTGGGGACTGTGATAGGTGTTGGAAAGTTGGTTCAAAGAGCTATCCTTTGAGAGTGACAAAATTGCCTGTGTACATTCAATTTGGTCAAATCTCTGTGTAATCGACCTCTTCTCTTTTCAATACTAATAAAGTAGTCACTCATCTTGAAAGTGGTCCTAGAGATGTAGTCCATCAGGGATGAAATTCGTAATTAATTTTGTTGTCTAGTATCACTATGGTTTTTATTTTTTCACTTCTATTTTGAATCTTAATTATGTTTTATCATTTGTCATAAAGTCTTTCTTATCAATCAATTCTCTCAGTTTCTGCACTTTCAGTTAACATTCAATTCACTAATGGCATAATCAATTCTACATCAGTTTTAGCTTATGATCATTTCAGATCACCATTACCAATGACTCCATTCATCTTCGGCTATTCCAACACATGCTCACTGGAGACACTGCAAAGTGGTATGTATACTAGCCCACCACATCTCATTCCATTTTTGCAACACTTGCTAAAGCATTCCTCTCATATTTCCAATTACCTCTCCCGTATGACACTGGTACGGAGCTATTGACCTCATTTTGTTAGTCCTATGCCACTCACCTTTCTTACCATGTTCAAGAGTGGCGTCGAAGGAGGCGAAAATGTTGTGCCTTAGCCTTCGAAGATCATGTCTATCTAAATTAGTTTCTTAGGAGCCTTTTAGCACCCATTGGAAAATATGTCACATCCCATTTTCCTCAGATTGAGGAATAATCTCTCCAAACTTCTCTAAGATATGACTTGATTTATGTGCATTCCAGTTATGTCTAACCGTCATTCCATACCTCCCTCATCCTGGAAGTTCCAATTCACTGGGGCATCTCATGATGTCGATGGTATAGTTGGAACCCTTTCACACCCTTCTCCATATACTCACCAAAGTTGTGGCTATCCAAACGGGGGCACCAGTTCCTCTAACACTCATGCCCCTCTTGCTAGCAACATACTTTTAGGGCCCCAATCTGTCTACCAAACTGTTGCTCCTCCTTATGCACCACTAAATGATCCATCCGCTCATGCATTAATGCCATAGTCTCCCATGCGTCCTCAGTCCTAGCAGCCACCGCCCCCTTAGGATCAATTTTTTGCTTAGTAGAGTGTGACCAAACCCCAAAATTTGGAGAAAAATAATAAGGGGAAGAGTAACAAGGGTAACTAAGGTAATCTAGGTAATCAACCTAGTGAACCTTAGGGGAATGATCCTAACACTAAAAACTAGCAATAGGGAAACCAACCCAAGCAGAACAAGGCTATTCATATGAATATGCCTCACACATGTTTTGGTGTACATGGCCATTATACACATGAGTGTCCTCTCTTACCACATATGCGCCAAATCTAGGAAGGTCAAGTAACTTCTAGAGGTCAACAATTGCCTCAGAATCTTGCGCCATCTCAACTGGTAGTTCTTACACATCCTTTCCCTTAGTAAGGATTTTTTTTTTGTTCAACCTAAGCTAGGTCAAGTAGCTCATCCCCCTCTAACCTTCTGGTGCGGGTGACTACCAAATCCTCATGATGAATTCTCATGAGGTTAATCCCTCTAATATCAACCTATAAACTCAATAGCCTGAATATGACAAGCCATCGACTTCGTCTGCCACTAAGGCCAAAACCAAAACATCTAATGAACCTCTTACGACACCAAATGGTGTGTTATATATCCCTCAACCTAAATTTGAGGCCATTTCCAATATCTGAAAGGGACCATTACATCGTAGCATTGCTTTTAACCAAGCTGCCCATACATACAGTATAGTAGATGACTTGGTGCAATCACCTGTTGCTATGTCGACGTTGGAAGTACTCCAGTCATGCCCATTTCAAAAGAAAGCTCTACTAATTTCTTTAGGTGCAGTATATCCTTCTGACGATCATTTGATTGTCTTCCTAGTTGATACATGAGAACATCCCCCATTACCCTCATGAGTTTCTTTCCAGTTACCAGTCTCTCCATAATGCCATCATCTCCCGATGCATTATTTATGAAGGTGCATCCACCTGCGTGATGTCCGCTGCCATTTGGAAACAACTTAAGTCGCCTGAGGTGTCACCCTCCACCATTACTTTGTGTGCTTGGGATGAAGACTTCTCCCAGGCCCTTGGCATGTACCCCAACTATCCAGTGACCCTTGCGGTAAAGACTGTCCTTATAGACATTAAGGTTATTCATGCCCATTTAGATTACAACATTCTCTTGGGTCATAGTTACACATATTCCATGTCAGTCATCGCATCTACAGTTTTCCGCAAGAAGTGCTTCCCCCATGAAGGGAAGATCATTACCATCGATTAGTTGACTTACTACAAGCTGACATCCATGATTTCCCTCGAGTCCATTATCTCGTCAATGTCATAAAAAATCTTCAACTCCTCTCACTATTGTTTCACCCAGATGCTATAAATATTCCTCATTATTTGGTTCTTTCCCTAGTCCTCCCCCTCTTATTTCATAGCCTAACTGTTTCAGTCTTTTCATGTTACAAGCATCACGGGCTACTCTCAAGCAGTCTGACACATCTGATTAACAACAAGTGCCTTAGTACCTTGTTGTTGCCATCCCATCTGAGCCCTCTAGATCCAACCCCGGAGGACCTCCTCTATTTGTGGGTTCCTCTCCTATGTTTCCACCAAGAACTATTCCTCCAGGTCTCAACCATCCAAGAGCTATTCCACTAGGACATGACCTTCAGACTAGATACCTTTCTTGTTCCCCCCTCATGAAGTATTTTCTTTCTCTGTCATAGATTCACTCGTCCTTCCTAATATGACTTTGGGGATCCCAGTATGGTACATCCATACACTTGCAAGCATTCTGCATGGTCAACTAAGACCTTATCATGCTTTGACCCTAGTTCAACCGGTCCCTACAACCCCTACCACTACTTCAGCTACATCCCAAACTCAACAAGAACCCACTCCAGTTGTGAAAGAATCTGTCTAGGGGGGGAAATCTAAGAGGAAAGAACCTAAGGACAAGGCTCCCCAAGCTCCTCCATCCCCTAAGGCCCCAAAGTCATCACCTTCATGTGCATGCCAGAAATTAAAGGTCATAAGTGAGAAGAAATTATTTCATGAAAATTTCTTGAAAATTTCATGAAAAGTCATCTTTGGGAGTCTCAAATACCTTGGAATAATTGTCCAAAATATTTTGGAGATTTGGAGAAATACATGATTTCGATGTGGGATTCTCTAGTGAACATAATTGTGCAATTACACCCTATTTTTCTTTATTTAGAATCTTTTTCATGATGTTAGAGTTGATTATCTTTCCAGTTTTTCCTTCGATACCCCTCAATTCAACTTCCTTTCCTTCCCAAAAAAATTTCAAGAAAAATTCTTGAAAATTAAAAGCTATCATACCCAAAGATTTTAGCCATTGGACTCCTAGTAAAACATCAGCACAACCCATTAGAATGGAAAGCATTGGGGTATTCAATACATATTCTCCCATGGATAGCTTGATATTATGCCACTTTCTAGAGAAATTTATGGTTCCTCCACTCGCACTCATCACTTGCTACTCTCGTGCTGGATATAGGAAGAAATTCAATCCCTTCGCTATCTTACAAGCAATGAAATTATGGGTACTGCCCGAATCAATCAACGATCTTACCTTTTTCTTCTTGATATGTCATTCTATCTTGATAGTTTGAGGAGTGGTAATTTCTCCAATGCATTACAAGATGTGGTCAGATTGATTTCTTAAGACTCGATGTGATATTTCAATTCTTGAACATTTTTCTTCTCGATATGTCCTTCTATATTGATAGTTTGAGGAGTGTTAATTCCATCCAAAGCATTACAAGATATGGCTGCATTCATTTCTTCTTTCTCAATGTGATATTTCACTTCTTGAACCTTTTTCTTCTTGATATGTCCTTCAATCTTGAGAGTTTTAGGAGTGGTAATTCTTTCCAATGCTTTACAACATATGGTCGGATTCATATCTTCTTTCCCTGGGGTTGGTTCCTCGTGTATATACTCTTCTTTTGACGTTTCTTGATCCTTTTATTCCTCCTCTCCACAATCAATGTAAAATAATTTCTTCTCAGCACACTTATGACCTTTAATGTATTTGTTATCACAATTGTAACAAAGCCCTTTTTATCTTTTTTCTTCCAATTGTTGAGGTGTAACCCTTGTAGGTTATGGAAGGCTAGGAGAAATAACACTTCCATCTTTACAGTTGTGAGGGGTAGACTTCCTTGTTGCCATATTTTTTCTTTCCACTTTGTAACAAATCCCTTTTTCTCTTTTGTTTTTTTCCAATTGTTGTGGTGTTGCTCTAAAGAAGGTGTTTCTCTTTGTATCCTCATAATGTGCTATCATTTTCTCCATGAAAATTGACCATGTAACAAGTTTTTTATGAGAACAAAGCCCTTTATACCATAAAAATTGATACGATTCTAAATATGAAGATGCAATACATACCTTTTGTAACAGTGGTACACCATGTAGATCGAAATATTGCTCCATCTATAACTTCCAATTTACGGGATTCTTTCCATCACACTTCCTCATATCACCTTTTCTTGACTTCAGGAGCTCAATCTTGAAATTACTGTAACTCTGTACTTTCAGATCTCAAAGTTCTGAAATTGTCTCCTGTAATAGCCCTCTGAGTCCTGTTTCTAACCCCAAGAGTCTGATCAGAATTTAATTCTCCAAGGAAGCGTTATGCCCAATATCCTAAGATGACCTGATTATATAATTTTTTAGTAGATCAAACTTGTACAACGTGCCATGTGTCACTTTTTTTACCTTTGGATCTAAAACTATGCACAGAAAACTACAGTTCGTCCTCTTGCTTCTTACAAAATTTCAATTTGTTGTTCAGAGAGAAAATTATGACGATTTTCCAAGGTCACCTATTTAGGATGTAATTTGGGCGTTTGAAAAAACCCTAACTACCTCAGATCATATATCCGAAAATATAGCGAGACAATATCTGAAATTTGGACCTGAGATTTAGAACGATTTATTTTCAAATGAGTTTTTTCTTTAGCTTCTGAAACTTTGTAGAGAAAAGGTTATAGCAACAATACCACAATGACCTGATTTAGATGAAATGTTGGAGCTTGCAAAAACCATAACTTCCTCATATCATATCTCCGACAATATAGATAGACAAGATTTGAAATTCCGACGCGTGGGTCAGTAATATTTCTTCTCAAATGGGTTTCTTTTAGCTTCTGAAACGTTGCAGAAAAATGTTATAGTGAAAATACCACGATGGCATGTTTGGAGCAGCGAAACCCTAGAATCCAAAGCTCTGATACCAAATGTTCTGAAACCAGCTCACAAAAAGATAGAAAAGAAAGATAAACACCTTAGAATTTAGCCTCTTTGAGGGGGAAACCTCCTTTACATTACACAAATGAACAATTCTTGGATGATACAAATGACAAGACCTCCTTCCTATATATAGGAGTCTAAGGGGTCATAATATAATCAGAGCCAACATAACAATAAAATGTAAGGGCACAATAATAACAATATGGGGACTACATGGGCACAACAATATAATAAGGGGGTTCTACTAATAACAATAAGGGGTTACACTAGTAGTATAGGGACCTAACACTTTGAATCTATGATGTTCGTATCTTCATCGTGTCATCCTTCGACATCAATAACAAATCATTCTTGTAACATACTTTTGCACATAAATAATGATCAGTTAGGGAATCATACAAAGAAGAGATCATTAGCTAAGGAACCAGAGGAGGAAATGATGATTAGCCAAAAATTTGAACCACTATGATTATTTGATATTGACAAGAATTGATGATTGGATAGGGAAACATCTAAGGAAGTCAAACCACTATGACAATTCAGTTTCCAACCATCATTTAAGAATAAAGAGTGAAGTAAGAATATGGGAGATACAATGAACAAGGAGAGTTGAAGAGATATGAAGAAAACATATTAGCGAAAAAAAAAAGAGCTCAAGAGGTAGAAATAGAAAGGATCTTGTGATGCTAGAAAAGCACTCTAGAATAAAGGTGGGGAATAACTATGAGTTGATTCTAGTGTAAGAAAATTGTGTGTAAATTGAGGCATGGTATAGAATAGAATTTTTCACTGATTATACAAACAAATTTTTGTGTATGTGAATAAGATATGGAAAATTTCACTATTCTCTCTTATCTTGTCTCTTATGAAATTTCTCAATTTTCTCATTGTATGTGTTACTTTCTAAATTTATGTTGCAATAACACACAAGTACTTGTGCACTCTGCAAGAAGACACTAGATTCTATAGTGGTTGTGTGTAGGTTGTAGGTCCCGACTGTGTCAAATGGTGTCAGAGCTCATTTAAGATCCTAAGATTGGTTCCTTGTTAGTGCTTCTTTAATGAATTGTTGTGGTTGGACCTGTGAGGGGTTGTTAAAAATCATTCATAGAGGGAAACTTGTGAAAATCCAAGCCCAAATAATGTTGAGATTGCAACAAGATGATGGAGGTTAGTGAAAAGAGTCGCCTTCACTAAGTGGGCCCGCAGGCTATTTTTGGCGCAAGTCTATTTTTAGAGTATGTCTATTTTTAGACATATGGATCATGTCTATGGATTGCAGGTTGTTGTTTATGGATGATTGATCAAGTTGGGAAAAATAGATGGACTTCTATTTTTTGATGAAAGTGTGAGTGATCACAGTGTGAGTGATCAAGTCTATTTTTAGACTGGCTGTCAAAAATAGAAAAGTCAAATATTATTATCTCACAATAATATTTGGACTATAAACTTAATCTTATTCTCTTGGAGCACTTCAGTTCGAGCTACGGATGTGGCACATGCAATTGCATGAAGGAAATACGTGGTTATTATGGGTTAGTTGAATATTTTCATGCATGACTTCAGTTAGAACTCAAGTGAGTTGAGTTTAGTGGACTGGAGGTGCAGTTGATGGAGTTGTGTTCAGTTTAGCTTTGTTAAACTGGTTGTATTTAGTCTAACTGGCGAATAGACTAGAGATGAGTTGGGTGAATTAGTTATTAATTAATTCACAAGTTATTAACTCATAATACAACTAATGAATACATCAGTTAACTCAGTTGCATGTCAGTGCATGTTCAGTTCAGCAGGGACAGGTGTTAGAGAATCAGATTGCTATCAGTTGTGACTATAGTTGTGCACCAGATCTTGCACAAATCAGGGATTGAGTATGCCAATGAGTTTGCCCACATTGTAGCTTGTTCTCACGTGATTTAGCCAAGGAAAGACGTGGCTGCCTTGGAATCATCACCGGTTCTTGTGCAGGTATTGAGCAGCGGAGGCAGGCAAGCAGCGGAAGAGATTTGAGCCAGTGATTGATTGAGATCTGAGCTGTATTGTGTGTAACAGGTGGAGCTGGTATTGGATTGCTTGTGATAAGCATTGTACTTTGTAATGTTACATGACTCAATCATTAATATACAGATAGTTGGGGTTTTTAGTGAGAGGCTTTCCCTGGGATACATACTGTGTTAATGTGTGAATGCTCTTGATGTTTTATTGTTATTGATGTTGCTATATTGATGATCAACATAGAGGAGCTTATGTATTGTGTATGTTTTCCGCAATAGTACATGATCGGGATAATCTCCATTGAATATGTGTTAAATTATTCAAAATTTCTACAAGGTGATACGATGTGCTTTTTTGATGATACATATGAAATTCTTCCGTTAGCGCGTTGATCGTTTCGTTCAAAAAATTTGTCCTGCGATCACTCATCAAGATATTCGGACATCCAAATCACATCAGTACGTTTTCAAATAGAAATTTCATGGCAATTGTGGTCATGCAATCCTTTATCAGCTGTGCTTCTGCCCAACGAGTCAGGTACTCTATCACAGTGATAATATATCTTGTGCCTGTCTTTCTTTGAGGTGTGATAGGTCCTACAAACTCGATTGCCAACTTTTCAAATGGCTGCAACATCATTTTTGGATTTAAAGGAATCTCATCCCTCCACGATGGATTACCTATTCTTTGACATATATCATAGGCCTTGTAATGTGCTTTTGAATCCTGATGAAGGGTCGGCCACCACAACCCTACGTGGAGAATCTTCTCCACGGTTGCTCTCCCTACATAATGTCCTCCCACAGTGCCCCCATGAGCGTCCACGAGGATGTTGCTTCGTTCAAACTCAGGTACATACCTTCATAGTATCTCATAGTTTCCCATCTTATATAAATGCCCCACAATGATAGAGAAGTCTACCGCGCGCACCATTAGTTCCTTCTTCTGCTGGACAGAGTACCCTGTTGGTGCAGTTCCAGTTGTTAGAAAGTGAATTATATCTTCAAAATGTACATCTTCTACATGCATAGTAAAAAGTTGCATGTCAGGTAGTCCTTCCTCCAAATTGGTAAGTTCCTCCCCTGTCTTAATGCATGACAAGTGATTTGGTCCCACGTTCAATCATGCAGGCTTCACAACAACTTCAAAATCATATTCTTGGAATAATAAAAGCCACCTGCATATGAACCCCCCCAACACAGGTTTATTGACCAAGTATTTTAGTGCAGAATGATCTGTATACATCTTAAAGTGACCTCCTAGCAAGTAGAGTCGATACTTCTGGAGTGCGTATACCATATCCAGTCCCTCGCATTTAGTGGTGGAATAATTATTTTCTGCTTTATATAATCAGCGACTCGCGAATGCGATAGGGTGATCCAAGCTTTCTCCACCATCCTGTGTTAGTACTGCTCCCAACACTATACTCAACGCGTCAACATGGACGTGAATCTCCTTCTTCCAGTTCGGGGAGACTAGAATCAACGCAGTAACCATCTTTTCTTTCAATACATCCAAGCTTTTCTTACAGTCATTGTTCAAACAGAACGTGGCATCCTTTTTCCACAGCTTTTCCATCGACGTGGTGATCTGGGCATAGCCTTTGATGAACTTCCTGTAGTACCCCGTATGTCCCAGAGTAGCGCACAACTGTTTCGCACTCTGCAATGCTTCCAAATTCAGAATCATCGTGATTTTCGTGGGGTCTACCATCAGCCCTTGTTTACAAACCACATGTCCCAATAGGTTCCAAAAAGGAATGAGGAAGATACACTTCTTGATGTTGAGCGCGATTTGGTATCTTCGGCATGTATCTAACATCAAGCATAGGTTCGCTACATGGCACCTAACCAACTCAAATACAGTCTAATCATCAAAATAGACCTCCAAGAACATATGGATATATTCCCTGAATGTCGCAACAACCATGCATGAAACGATAGCAGGGGCATTCTTCAATCCAAAAGACATGAAAATATATTGAAAGCAACCCCACTCAGTTGCGAAGGTTGTCTTGCTCCTATCCTCCAACGCGATTTTGATCTGGTGGTACCCTGAGAACCCATCAGTGAAAGAATATGCTTCCTGACCACCTACATTGTCCAACACCTCATCCGTGAACAAAGTTCGGAAGGGATCATGTACACACGCGTCATTCAATTTTCTGAGATCCAAGCATATTCTTATTTCGTCCTTCTACTTCTTTTCTTGTACCACCATCTAGCTTACCCAACCGGATTCCTCCATAGGCTCAATGATGCCTGTCGCGAGCATCTTGTCTAGTTCTACTTGAACCTTCTCCTTGTATTTTAGATTTAAGTGATATGGTCTCTGCTTAATTGGCTTCGCATCGGGTTTTAATGTGATCTTCATTACCCCTAAATCTCTGAGTATTCCCTTTAAATCCGTAAACTTGGTTGGGAATAAGTCCTGATATTCATGGAGTAATTCAACAACCTTATCCGCTGTCGTGCCATCCCAATAGTCTCCAATCTTTGGGAATTTAGGTTCCGCTTTCGTACCAATGTTTACCTGCTTAGTCTTCACTGGTGCGGTTATGTCAGGGTTCTCAATCTATGGTCCTTGAACCTCACAGTGGCATTCCGTCTTTGGAATGTTAATCTTTCGTGAATCTTCGTCTTATTCTTAAGTAGTTACATTATAAAATTCCAGTGCGCAACTTAGCTGAGAGGCCCATTCAGGATGAATCAATTCTACCGACTCCCGTGGTATCCTAAAGATCGCTGCTTTTACCTCTTGTAGCACTTCATCAATACTGTCCTACCCATCCTCAAAACTGAAGGTAATCAAGAACCCTTAGCGCAAAACATCCCATTCACCTGTCCTGTGGTGGAGCTCTATTTCTATATACCAGTTTATTGGTATAACATCCAGGGTATGATAGAACAGGTGCACACACTCAGGTTGTGGCTTTTCCCCATAGGTCTACATCCACTTGGCTAGATGCGTGCACATATCATCTTGCCCATTGTACTTATCTATCAGTTGCACCCTAGGCTTCTCAAATCATGTGTGCATCATTCCCATACACTCTTGTGAGTCTTCAAATCTCCCTTTGTGCGTACCCCACCACCTCATGGGCATAGCATGTTGTACCCAGTCCAAGGACTGGAAGCGTTGCTTTTCTGGTACTTACCTTTCAAATTTATTCAAGAAAGTATCTACCTCACTTAGATGATCACAAGTAGGTAGGTATTTTACTTCTGTCGATACGCAGCGCATAGACCTTGTCATCATATTACAATTCATTGTAGTTACCTCATGTAACCGATTCTGCCATCGCTCTGTTTCCTCATCTGAATCTGAAGTACAAGAGCTTTCACGCTCCCATGCAATCTGCCCATCCACAGTAGGATTCACCCATTCCTGGTTTCGTGCTGTTATCTTATAGATGCAGTCCAAATCATCATCACTTTCATATCCGCGCACCGGCTCCGTATAGTGCGATCCTTCAGCAGGGTTTAGGGGTATAATTACATGTAGTGACTTCTTTTCAAAAATCATTTTTCACTTTTTCATATTGATCACCCCATTCATGTCAGTGGCCCAATCAATTCCTAAGAGCGTAGGGTAGGGATTGCTATCATCAACAATCTTTATCACTTCAAATTCCGCCAGCACTTTCGCTCCCTCAATATCCACATTGATTCCCTGCAATCGCCCCATGGGTATTATTTGTTGCTGGTTGGCCATCCTTAGCTGAATTGGAGACCATTGCAACGCAAGTCACCCCATTCGCTCCCATGTCTGTTTCGGCAGAACATTCACATCCGATCCTAAATCCAGGATGACTTGATCCATATCATATTCTCTGATTTGCGTGGTTAGTCTCATTTCTCTTCCCATTCTTGTCCTATGTTTTCCGATCTTCCTAACTATGCATGGTTCTCCTAGCATGGTCCCAACACATCTGTTAATGAGTTCCTGTAACCCCTTCACCACCTTACTGTTGCGCAGTAGCTTCATACATGTTTCCAAGAATGTTGTGAGCATAGATGGGTCCATCTCCGGCTCCGGTTTATCTTTTCTTCCAGAAGTGGAGGCATCAGCGAAGCTCTTCTTAGCTTCCATGAAGGTTTCCTGAGTGTGCTCCAAATCAAACTTTTATTCTTTAGATGGAGCTTTGTGAACCCAAGTACTATCTTCTAGTTTTTTTCCTTTGTCATATCTTATCACGATTCCAATTCAGAGCACAATATTCACATTCGGATCTTCCTTGCGTGGCTCAGACCTCATCATCTGCAGGTTCTGAGTCAGGGGAGGCAGTAGCGCTCCTTTGTCACGTATCCTAGCTATCAGTGTAGGACAATCTTCTCTCTCATGATCAAAAAAGGTACAATACAAATACGATAGGCACATTGGATTCATGCAATCGAGGGCATAATGTCATGGCCCTCCGCAATTGTAGCATATCAATTATCTGCAACCTCTTCCAAGTCCTCCTCTTCCTCAGCCTCGTCCACGCCCCTAAAATCCTGTTCATGCCATTCCTGCATTTTAGTCAAGGGGCCGTGTTTCAGTCGGAACTCTGTAGGTGCAATTTCTATCCATCATTACCTCATAGCTTCTACAAGTGCACTCATTGTGTCCCACTGACCTACAAAAGTTGCAGAACAACTATTGTAAATTTTGTATATACTTCTGTAACAAGTGACAATTGTCTGTGGCATGTTTTCCTACTATTTGACAAATCACACACCACAAATCAAGTGCCGCACTAGGTCCTGGTTTTCGCAAATTACCTCGCAGGAGGAGGACTGATGCCCTTAAGACTGTCATGTTTCAGACTCTGCATCTCAAGGCATAAATTCTTCAGCTGCAGGTCGATATGCTGAACTCCTAAGTTAGAATCCTGCATTGGAGTGTCATGTAGCCTCATAGCAATCTCTAAGGCCTCCGCTTGAGTCGTTATCTTCTGCTGCGATAACACACTCCTTAAATGTGGCATTAGCGAAGCTACAAACCACTCACGATGTTGTCCCTCCGTCAAATTCATATTAGCTTTGCAAACCATACATTTTAGCCTCTGATCCAACTCCCAAGGAGTCTTGCCTAGTAGCATCCTGATCTCTTTGAATCTAATGATCGATTGTGCTTCAAACTTTGGCCTGCTAAATTCTTTGTTTAGCGCTACTTGGATATCTGCGATTCATGCATTTGGATTATCTTGGAGTGCTTAATATACTAGGTCAGTGCACAGTCCTACAGGGTGCTAACGAATGTCGCTTTCTTTATATTATCATATGTAACTCCTTGCGCTTCCCATACAACCCTTACCATGAACCAGAATTGGTCCGGATCCTCATTTCCCAAACCTTTGAACACATGAAACTTCACTATGGTTGCCATATTGAATCACAGTAGTGGTGGAGGTGGTACAGGTGAATATGGAGGTGATGGAGGTGAAGCCAGTGGTAGTGTGGGTGGAGGTGGTATTCATGGAATTATTTGCCTTATCAGGTGGATCACACTTTGCGGTGAGACCTTCGCGAGCTCTTCCTCATCCCCTTACGGAGATGAAATCAAGGGGCTAGTTTATGGTCCCTTATTTCCTTCGTTCCTGTAAGATTTTCCACTTCTCATAGCCCTGGACACGAAGGTAACTGCATAACCCTCTTTTCACACAATAGCATTTTAATCCAAGTACTCAAAGACTTTACGTACTTACCTCGCGGTCCTTTGAGAAAGTGTTGCTCTGCCTTGGTGCAGCTATTAGAGGTGTCAACCATGAACTTGGTAATAAATCCTCCTATAATACCATCGAGCCAATGATCAAAGGCACGTGTGATGGTATCCTCCGATGCTTCCAACTGTCGCACTAACTTTGGGGTCCACACAATAGGATCGTCAAGTTTCCACCTTCCTTGGCTATCTGCTAGCTTCGTGAGCCACTCATATAGCTTAGTAGGGAAGGATGCGAAGAAGATTTCGTGGATCTCCATGTATAGGTAGCAGTCCAACCACTCTTCTTTTGACAGTCGCGGGTTCTTATTCTCCTGTGCTGCGAACTCATTAATTCTTCTGTCCAACCAGCCTTCAATTTCCTTCTTAGTTGGATTCCAATGATATGACATCAGACATCTCTATGCAGATTTTGGTACTAGAAATGGGACCATTTGTTGGCTTGATGGGGCCTGACCTAGGTTCAGAGTTATTTATCCAAGCAAATACCTACACTACTGGCCCTTTTGGCATCAGCCCACGGAGCGCAGACTAAAGTCTCACCCAAAGAAGTATGGGGGGATGCTGGAACCAAGTTTCCACACCCTTGAGATGTTTGTGGTGTCGACTTAGTCCAATTGTGCTTATCTTTGTGCAGGTTACTTCGCGCACTGTTCTAACCTTCAATACCCTCGCGCTCTGTTATAGTTGCCTTTCGCACAGCCCTAACCAGGGGCTGAGATGCTTTCGTGCTGCTATGGCAGCGAACTACACTATTTCCCCAAACTACACTGTGAATCTTACTTATCTTCTTACAGATGTTAGTCAACTTCGCATAAACAAATACTCTATCTTGTATTCATTTAATCAATATTTCCCCAAACTACACTGTGAATCTTACTTATCTTCTTACAGATGTTAGTCAACTTCGCATAAACAAATACTCTATCTTGTATTCATTTAATCAATATAGTCATATATATTCGCGTGTCATATAAAAAATATAAGTGAAATATATTCAATGCATAAAATAGGAAATAAATACACATAATTGATATAAAACTTCTCTTTATTAATGCCTTCAATTGTTACAGACTTGACTCACCCTACGTATTCAGCTGCAGGGGTCTGGGCACTCAGCTGCAAACTACTAGGCCTCTGTGCACTCAACTGCAGAGCTTTCTCCTACTCTACGACCCAAACTAGACTTTACACTTATGTTCTTCCACTATGCTTCTATTCCATGTTTTTATTAGATGATGTCTTTATCTACTTAGAGCCTCGCTCTATTTATACAATCCCATGGTCCGCTGACCATGGGTAGATCTCTACAGCCGACATTACATTACAAAATTGAGGGTGGACAACCCTATGAGTCTTTTACAAGCTATGCGCTCCGCTCCCACAAAATGCGGAGTATTTACATCAGAGTTACTATTTTGACCAAAATATGGGCTCTAAGCCCTAAAACATTCCTTGGGGGATCTTGTGCCCAACATGGATTAATTGTTTCCACGAAATCAAGTGACCACTTCTCAAAAGGTTCTACATCATATATCGTTGTAGTGCCATCTCATTAGACTGTATTGGATTTCCCATTCTCTAACACTTGTCACAACTTTGGACATACTTGGCATCACTAAAAATAGTGGGCCAATAGTACCCCTGTCATAGAACTTTCTTTGTGGTTCTTTTGTCTACAAAGTGTCCCCCACAAGGTTCGTCATGGAAAGCCTTTAAAATTCCATAAATTTCATATTCCTGGACACATCACCTAATCACATGATCATGTTTATTTTGAAATAGGTACCCTTGAATCCAAGAGTACTTGGGACAATCCCTTACGACCTTTTGTCGTTGTTTCAGTGACAGATGTTGTGGAAGTTTCCCTGCAGTCAAATAAGTAGCATTTTATGCTTGTGGAAAAAACTGTGAACAATTTATGAACGTTTCGGACTAGAATAACTATTAATAGCTCCATAATTTCTCGCCCTCTCTTCTCAAAATACAAATATCATTGCCCTGATGATGGACTCACCAAGCTAGTCCGAAACGTTCATAAATTGTTCACAGGTTTTTCCACAAGCATAAAATTCTACCAACCTGTATGTCTCTCTTTAACACAAATAAGTAGCAATATCTATGAACTAAGGAACTTCAATAGATAAAGCGAACACATGTTCATATAGAAAAAATATCTTTTATAGATTTTGTAGCATATGGAATTGTGACAAAAAATCGACAACCACATTTTCCTTCCTAGGTTTAATCAATAATTGCGATGTCAAATTCTTGCAGAAGAAGCAACCATCTAGTCACTCTGCTATTATTGATAGGTTTGCTAATAAGATATTAGATGGTCGAGTGATCAGTATGCAAAAACATAGGATATCCACTAATGTAATGGCGGAATTTGTTAATGGCATGGATTACAAGAAGGAATTTTTTTCTTCAGTAACTACATAATTCAATTTAGCTGGGGTTAAGTTTTTACTGATGTAATAAATGAAAAATGGATTTTGTCTTTCTTTTTGTCCCAATACATCCCCAATAGTTGTGTATAAAGTGTCAATGTTGATGTGAAAGGGAAAAAACCAATGAGGAACTCGTAGAATGGAAGTGGTGGAATTTTTCCATTTAAGTGTATTGAAGGCTAGCTGACATTGATCATTCTGAGAAAATTTTGTAGCCTTTGTTAGAAGATGGAAAAGGGGATAAGATATATTGGTGAAATTTTCTATAAAATTTTGATAGTATCTTACATTTCCCAACAAGATGTGGACATATTTCTATGTAGTAGAGGTAGCTAGCTTAAGAATGAATTTTGTTTTGGCAAGGTCCACTCTAATCCCTTCAAAGGAAACATGATGTCTGTTGTAGCAGCTACAACCCCCCAAAATTTAGTTCATTTCAAAATTTTGGAAATCCCTTCTGTAAACCTTCTTTCAAACCTTTTCCTATGGTCTCTTAGGTTTTACACTCCCTTTACCTCTTCAGTATCTCTTTGGGACTTAGAAAATCCTACCTTGCAAATCCAAAAACAAAGTTCCCCTCCTGGTCATTAGTCAGATTGGAAAGGATCAAATTAGGCCCTAAATTCGTGACTTTCAACCTTTCTTCATTTCTCCATTGAACTAGTTGCTGAGTCACATTTCAACATAGGCACACCCTCCTTTGACAATTCTACTTGTGACTAGCGACCTACACTTGTCTGGTCGCATGTGACATTGGTACCACCACCACCCTTTCAATAAGGTCGCAAGGTCACATTATTTTCGCCAATGTTTCTGTAACTACCCATTAATTGTGACCTAGTGACCTATTGTTGGTGCTGAACCCGCCAACATTCAAGGGATCTCCTCGTTGTAAATTCTCAATTATACCTCACACCATTTGGTGTAGGAGTCCCATCTAGTATAAAGGTCTAGTTGTCGAATTCTTAAAGATTTGCTTTGGCTCTAACTGTGTGCAAGAGAGAGGGTTGCAAAGATATATTCAAAAAACAAGAAGGTGTGCCTGGTGAGTGTTCAGTTTCAACTGTGTCAAGGTTCTTCTATTGCGGGGGGGGGTGGGGTGTGGGTGAACCTCTAAGTGAGAGGTAATAGTACCACCCAAGAAGAGACATAGATGAACCAAAAGGGTCCATCTAACATCCATCAGTATAGTCCACAATGAATGTAATGGTCGTTACAACCAACAAATAAAGAAATATCTTTCTAATATCCAGCGGAATAGTCCACAAGGATGGGACAACAATAATAGCCATTACAACACATTCTCAATAAGGTAAGTACTAAAATGACCAAAATAGTTTAACTATATTAGCACATGTGAAAGCAAACATGAAATACAAACATCTGCAAAATAGTATTACAAACATTGATAGTCCGTGCATGAAGAACGTGGTGGCCTTGAAGGTTTCTGTTATTAAGTAAAAGCTTCAAGGCACATGTTTACAATGTACATCACTAGCCCCAGTAGTGGAGCATTGGAGCCACTCCTTTCTCCTCAAAGAACTAGTTGATCTCTCTAATGCATTGTGGGAGGAGCCAAGGCGAAAGGTCTTTTGCTTATACAATGAGGGAGTATATATAACCAAGGGTGACTTTTTGACTACCCTCATGATTGTTTGACTTCCTATGAATTTTCAACTTACATGACTCTTTACATTCCATGTGTGTCCTTTGGACTTCCACTTTACAATATATTTGTTAGTATACATGATCCACAATAGTGATGTCGCATATGACCACTGATGACATGACATGACGTGAAACTACTGACATGGACTGCTTGATGATGTGGAAATGTCATGTCACTATTGCTGCTAAGTGTTGGATGTCTTCTTGAAGATGTTTTCTCTTCACCTCCACATGGTTTGGTGATGCAAAATCTTCAATGATATTTAGTCTTGGATAGTGGTCAAAAACTTGTGTCCCTTCGCTTTCTCTCAATTGATCAACTTGTGAGTTAAACTACAAGAGAGTCTTTAGGCATGCATCCTTCCTTCTCCTTCTTCATCATCTTGAAATGACATGGTAGTGTACCTGTTCTTGCAATTGACTCATGACAAGGCGACATCAATCTGAAAACCCCCTAGTCTAATATGGTGCCTTCTGATCCACCAACTAAGCCCATAAAATGTGACACAATGGGAAGAGGGGCTTAGTGACTATGAACTGTGCAGTTCCAGTAGCCAGGGTAAAAGCTTGAGCTCTGAGACTGCATAGTACACCGCTCAAGGAGGCCTGAAGGACAAGACTATGCAATTTCTTGAACTAGTGGGGTTAGGTTGAGGGAATGGACACTAGGAGAGACAATTGAATAATTTTTTTAGGTTTTAACCTTGTACAAAAATTACTTACAAGCGAATTCTTAATGAAAAAAATTATAATGGCAAGAAACACAAAACAAATACATAGGTATTTTCCACTGGAACCCAAAACCGGGACTACTAGATTGATTTTTCATTATGTTCGTTTCAATGTTATAGTACATATATATACATGTTGAAGAATTCATAGACCCCAATCCATTAACCTTAGATTAGAACATAATCGTATTTCCCTTAACCGGATCTAGATACCATGGGTAGAAAAACATCATGCCCAAAACCATGTGCAAAACCCATGAACAAAACCATAGGTAAGTCCGCCCCAGCTAATATAGGTTCCATTTTTTTTCTTGGGGTACTGCCCCAAACACCGTAGAGGGGGGCTACCACCCCCCTAAAACCCCCTGATAGGGGGGGATGCCGACCCCCTATGAGCCCCCCACTGCGCTCGACGCAATGAAGGACAATCTTCTGCCCCATGTCTAACTCTCCACTTCACGTGTGGGGCTAGTAATGTATAGAATGTAACACACACCCAACATTCACCCACTTTTTGTTTTCTTACCACATAGGGGGTCACGTGAGAGATTAGTCATTTGTCAATCCCCGCGATGCCCATTGTTTCTCTACACCAAGAAAACTTCTCAATGCTCACAAACTTCTTCAACTCATCTGCAATATTCTTCAAAGTGTCCACCTTTGCTAGAAACATGTTTTTTTCCTCAACCATATCCCTCAAAGTGATACTGAACATCAATGTGCTTTGTATTGGAATGATAAGAAGGGTTCTTTGCCAATAAAATTGCACTTTAGCAATCAAAGTCTATCCTTATAGCTCGTTGTACTAACCCCATGCTTGAACACAATCTCTACAACCAAACTTCTTCCTTACTTGCATGAGTGGCTGCCATGTATTCTGCCTATGTAGTTGAAAGTTCCACTACAAACTATCTCTTACTCATCCAAATGAATCCACCTCCAAATAGGTTAAACACATACCCACTTATAGATCTTCTTTGATCTAGATCTCTGGCCCAGTCTACATCAACAAAGCCATGGATGTCCAAAACTCTGTCCAATCATGGTCTTCCTTAGTAGCAAAAACCATAATCACTAGTGCCACACAAATACCTGAAAACCCACTTCATTGTTGTTCAATGCTCCTTCCTTGGTTTTGACATACACCTGCTCAATACTCCCACTGCATGTGCAATGTCTGGTCTAGTATATACCATTTCATACATTAGGCTACCAAATGCACTTGTGTATGGAACACGGGACATGTCCTCTTCCTCTTATTGTGTCTTGGGACACTGTTCAATAGATAACTTTACACCTACAAGAATAAGAACCTTCACTAGATTACTATAATGCATACTAAACCTTTGCAATATTGTCTCGACATACTTCCTCTAGTTTAGCCATAACTTCCTCTTTTTCCGATCCCGTTTAATTTCCATGCCCAAAATATAGTTTACAGAACCAAGATCTTTCATGTCGAATTTGGAGGACAATTGGGTCTTCAAATCCCATATAATTTCTTTGTCATTGCAATCAATAACATATCATCCACATACAAGACCAAATAAATAACATGGTCACTAATTAATTTAAAATACGCACAATGATCCACTTTTCTTCTGGTGAAGCCAAGTCCCCATATAAATGTATCAAATTTATGATATTGCATCCTTGGTGACTGTTTTAACCCATACATAGAATTTTTTAACTTGCATACTAGTTATTTCTTACCCTTCATTGCAAAGCCTTCATGTTGCTTCACGTAGATCTCTTGTTCCAGATCCCCGTGAATAAATGTTGTCTTCACATCCATTTTTTCTACCTCAAAATCAAAATCAACAATAATAGATAAAAGTAATCCAAAAGAATCTACCCTGGTAATAGGAGAAAAAATTGTCATGCGGAAAGAGTTAATCTTGCGGACAAAACCAACCTCCCTAGAAGCCTAAGACTTTCTAGTGACAAACAAGACAATTAAGAGCAATCCTTCTCTAAACATGCATTATCATACGAGAAACCAAGTGTTTTAGATCCTACCTGTAGTCCCACGCTGTTGTAGTAGTCTAGCCTCGTCGATCCAAATGAGCTCCTCCTTCACTTCGAAACCTGCATTCACTAACAATCAAACGATTACATAGCACCTGGATATCCCATAAAATAAAACATATTCAACATATAGACCAAGGAGTATATGAAACAATTCATTAATAACAAATCATTGAGAAGAATGGACTTATTTGTATTAATAGGAAACAAAAGAAACCATTACAACCTGAGCCTTGGTGTTGTGCAAGTTCCTCCCAGGATCCAGCAAGAGTTTTCCTCTACTTTGACAAGCTCACCCACTTCCAAATGAAACAAGAAAGGATGGTAATCTCTCCTCACAAGCTTCTACAAGGAAGTCCTAATTCCAGCAGCATCTACCCTTTGGAATGTTCAACTTTCAACCTCCCCTCCTCTAGCTCAATGCATGTATTTATAGTGTTCTAGAGGAAGTTATTCAAGTCCAACATCAATGGGATACTCCCTCTTTTGGATGGGGTAGCTCCACCTTGATGGGATAAGTTCCCCTATCATAGGGATGCATGAACCATCTGGAGGCGCTCAATACACGTCAAACAATCTTCTAGAATGTTCTAGAAGTGACCACAAGTAACTTTTTTAAGATGAAACTCGCGCCTTTTGACCTTTACAAGAGTACACACCCATCCCTTGACTTATAGAGCATACAAGTATGCAGGTACAATGAGCTTGGGATGCGTACACGCAGGCAAGGTAGAGAGAACCTGCGTACCCAGAGATAAACATGATTTTTAATGACTTTCTCTCTTTCTTGAAGTTTGACATGGAGAGCAGAGGTATAAGGTTTGACAAGGAGGATAATATGACTATTGATGGAGCCATATTAACTGCAGATAGTCATGGTGACAAATTTCAGTGTAACAGATTGCCCCCTAAAGTGTGAAGCCTGTAATAGATAAGGGTTTTATATCATCTAGGAAGGGTGAAGTACTTTATCATTTCGAGGATTATCTCGTGGAGAGCCCGGTTAGAACCTGCATTTTCAACACAAAATACATGGATAAGATTATATCATCGCTGAGGTAGGCATTCCCATACTCAGATCAAAACTTTAACTAACAGACTAACTATTCTGATACAGGAATGATTTTATAATACATCATAATCATAGACTCGTGTAGACGCAGTATGGACGCAGCCATCTGTTTATAATTGGTCTACAATACAATGAATACAAAACTCCTTGCAGCCTGGATGGTGGAAACTAGATCCAGGGTCTTCATCTCTACTTCCCGAATTGGTACGATTCTAGCCATGCGAATAAATGAGTCGATGTCGAACATGATAGAAACCACTTGATTACCAGTCAATGATGTAAACTGTTAACAAGTGTGAGAGAGACCACCAGTAATGTCAATGGTTCTCAAAGTACCCAGCACAATCCATGAGATGTGAATGAATGAATCGATGTCGAACATTTCATGGAATCCTTCGATCGCAAGTCAATGATGAAAACTGACGTCGAAGGCGAGAAACCTGCCATTGATGCATGCAAACTCCAAGGTACTAACGATTCCTAAGTCAACTCCTAGATAATGTGCTAATGTCGATAGAAAGCGACCCGTCGCAGGCAAGCCCACAACACGAAATCATAGTTCAAGTTGAAGAAATGTTGTTGTAAGGACTAACTCAAGGATGATAAAATGATAGGTATTTTGCAGTTGAATGTTTTGTTTACAGACCTCTTGAACACATAACGACACAACAGATGGTTTGGTGATGAATGACTCAAAGTCGACTCCCATAACCCGGCTAAAAATGTCAAGTGATTTTGGTCAACTGTGAGGTAAAGGATTTCCCAACACAGGTGAATGAATAAGTGTCGTGTTCAAGAGTGGTAGTAAGGTTTTTCTTGAGACAAAAGGATATCAAATAGGCTCATTCTTCTCATTTTTCCCCCACCATTTCTGGCAAGTACCTCTTTATTTTTTACAAGCTTGAGGAGGATAACATATGCTTGTTTGTAAGCTCATCCTTCGGATGAGTCCAACTTAGTTTTTAATGCGAACCCTAAGAAGGAGTGGTCCGTTCCTGTTTGTAATAGAACAGGGCCTTTACTGTGAAATTTTAACGAGTCCAGTATAGGAGAAACTCGGCGCTTTTCATATTTAGAGAGTCTGAAAAACTTAGAAGACTCCAGATTGAACTTTTTCGTAAAG
>APFE030200842.1:0-19269 GCA_000404065.3 Pinus taeda | reverse complement strand
ATTTATTAATATAAGTTGGGTAGGGTCCTACAAATAAATTAGTTAAGATACTATTCATTGTACCTAATGTTACTAATTCCTAGAAATAGAATATTATATTATTAATTTTAATATTATAAAAATAATAATAATATTAAATTTATTAATATAAGTTGGGTCGGGTCCTACAGTCAAAAATAGCCATTATGTAGCAGTTGGAGTCTCTCATGAACATGCAGGCCAGATCTGTTTTTTCAAATTGTCATGAGGATGAACCACACTAGTTGGTTCCAAAAGGATTAACAAAGGTCTTTTTCATGTTAAACAAATTAATTATTTTATCACTCTCAATAAAACCCCCACCATTTCCTCCCTAATTAAAACTAAATTAATTGAAAGTTTGTTATGAGTTAATTTAGCACCTTATTTTATTCAACCCATGGTATTTTGCTTGTAAGCATAAAAATAAATAAATTAAAAGTTAGTTACGAATCATGCTTACCACTTGTATTGAGCACATTGTTTTATTTAACTCATGGTATTGTATTAGTAGTTTAGGAGACTTATTTTCCTATAAAAAAGACATCTATGTTAATTAAGTGCATTCATAGTAGCCCATTGTTAGTTCAATTGGTAGAGTCCCCTCATTAAAACACCTTTTCTATTTGAGAGGTCAATACCTTGAATTATCTCAAAGGAGATTGAATTCTCTTTCCACTCTCCTCAAGCTTCTTGGTGGCGTGAGATCAGTGCGAAGTTCTATTGTGGATCCTGGGAGTACACATATTCAATGGAAATAGTCACTGATGTGTGTGTTCTCCCACCACACTTTTACTCAAGCAAAGTTGGGGAGATGAAGGTATGGCTCATTTTAAAGTGTTATTTAATTCACCAATAACACTTTACTATCTTCTAGTTTCTCTAAGATCTCTTAGTAACATTTTATTATTTCTATATTTCAGCCCATCTACTTAGGTTGAGAGATTTTGTTTTAGTTGAAATTATAGATTTTATTGTTCTGTGTTTCAATTTTTTTGTTAAACTATTTAATAACTACCTTTTATTATTATATTAATGGTTTTATAAATCTATTAATTATTTATTAAAAATAATGTTTTCTGTTACATTTCTTCATGTTTTAATAATTATTTTCTGTTAGACAAAGACCGAAGTGGAAAAAAGAAAGGAGCTGGTCAAACAAGAACTAGCTGAATCTGCGATTACCGGACAAGTTGTGGACTATTTCAATCCAGTAATGAAGTTGAGGATATTATTAGGCGATAAGGAAATTGACTTAGGTGACGAAGTAACTGCTGATAAGCTTAAACACACACCTACCCGTATTTATCACAAGCCCTTTGAACCCTTGCAGCAACCGATATCAGTAGCTTTGGTAAGTTACTCAATTTTAATCAATATCTTTCCATTTATATTTTATCGAATTGAAATTCATATATTATTAAGCTGTTAACATTCTCACGCATTCAGGTTATCACCGATCCTGATGGTGACAAGTTACAATGGTAACATATAATCCTTAACTCATTGATATCCATTAAATAATCTCACAATAAAAGTATGAATTAATGGTTGTTTTTTATTAATGTTTACCTTGCACTGCAGGTTAATTACTTATTTCATTGCCAAGGATGCAGGTGAAAAAGGTATCGTACGGTTTGTTACTTTCTTTGATATTTACATTCACAAATCACGGTTTATTTACATTCATTCATATTTTCTGTTTGGCTGTCATGAAATATTAGGAGAAGTAAAGGAGGAGATTTTTCCTTATGAAGCTCCTGCACCCGGTGCACGCAAGATAGTTTTGATCTTGTTCAAGCTTGACACCGATCCCGCTGTGCCTGAATCCAGAGGCGAATTTTCCACCAGAAATTTCGTGGAAACAAATCAACTTGGACTGCCGCTTGCTGCTTCATTTGTCAACATCCGTCGCGCACCAACTAGGAAGAGGAAGCAGAAAAAAATAAGTGATAATATTTATAATACTCATCCTGACTCGGTCATTGAGTGGAGCCTATCCTGACTGGAGCATTTACTGGAGAATTTAGGTGATTAAATCTAAGCTGGCAAATAAAATTTTTGTTTCCTTTATTTAGGTTTCATATGATTAGCTTTTACTTTGGTATTATTAGTTATGAATGCCAATCTAATTCACTAAATGTGCTGTTTTAATATTTTGATTGAAATTCTCTAAAATTAAAATAGTTTAGTTATTTTCGAATTGATTTATATATTTAAAAATATGATATGGTTATATTTTAAATCTGCTTTTTAATATTTTGATTCAAATTCTGTAAAATTAAAATAGTTTAGTTATTTTTTAATTTATTTATATATTTAAAAATATGATATAGTTATTTCTTTTGTTTTTCATAATATTAGTTATGAATGGCAACCTAAGTCAATAATTGTGTTGTTTTTGAATAGGCAATTATATTTAACTATTTAACTATATATTATATTGTTGAATTTGTAGTTCTTGTTGGTTCTAAAAGAATAGACAAATGAATTTAAATGTGATTACTGCCCAAAACCATCTTTACACTATATTGTATATTTTTTTGGGCAAAATCTTACCATTTGTCCTGGAATAAGCTTAATATTTTTTTTTACACTAAATCAGGTAATTATATTTAACTATTTAAATATATATGCTGTATTTTTTGGCAAAATCCTACAATTTGTCCTTTTTGGAATACATTTGTTAACTAATTTATGTTTGACTATATATTCTATATTTTTGCAGCCAATCCCATAATTTTTTCTTTTATTTAACTATTTTTTTATCTGTTTAACCATTTTATATTTAACTATATTTTATATTTTTGGCTGAATTCACTAATTTATCATTAAATATATTTTTGAAGTAGATGAATGTCTTTAGAGATTAATCACATCATTAAGATTTGGTACAAGTTTTGAACTAAGTAACTTAATAAGGTAGATAAAGTAATATTTTAAAAATGGTGGTTAAGAGTTATTGATTAAAATATTATATATTTTATTATAAATAAGGTTTATGAACAATTATATATAAAAAAACAGTTTTTAATATCATGTGAATCATTTTAAATTTAATTTAAACTCTATGGCTTATGAGTTTGTTACTAAATATTTAGTTTAATTATATTAAAATCAAACTTAATTTTAAAACTCTATGGCTTATGAGTTTGTTACTAAAATATTTAGTTTAACTTATATTAAATCACAACTAAGTTCTTTACGTTAATAATTGTTCAAAAATATTATTTATAATATGTTAAGATTAATTCATTAAATTAAAAAAGGTTTATAGTGTATAAATATATTTAATTTTTTAGGATGAAAATCACTTTCAACTGCACTACCACCACATTACATCTCAGTTTCAAAATCTTTGTTGCAATATTGACCTTCCTAGCTTTTTACCTTGTCAAAAATACAGCTATGACCTCAAGAGGCTTCTCTCCAACTTTTTTTTTTTACTTTTGAGCATAGAAATAAAATCTTAAATTAAACTAAATAATTCTTTTCTTTATGTCTCATAGACCTTAGTGGACATTAACCATCATAATATAATTATATTATTTTAAATGAAATAATTATTAAAGTTATATGGGTTAAGGATTCTTTTATAATCATATAAATCTAAATATAGTAGGGTGTCTTTTTATTTATTTTCATTATAATAAAAATATATAGCAAATTAAAAATATATATGACTCGCCTCAAAGATATAATCTAAATAAAAAAAGAGAATTTATTAGGAGATTATCATTTTAAAATTTATAGAATTTATTAGGAGATTAATCATTTTAATATTATTATAATAATTAAATGTAGATGAATATTGAAAGAAAATATTTAAATAAAAATAAAACTTAACTATTTTATATTTTAGATTTAACTATTTAACTATTTTATACATAATTATAATTATATTTTATTTTTAACTATTTATATATGATGGTTTATATTTATATTTTGTATTTAATTATTTATATATTTTTTATATTAACCTATTTATTGGTATTTTTTCGGCATGGTTATTAATGTCAAATGGGCCCACATTTTTAATTTATATTTTTTCAATAAAATGAAGATTAACATTGCATTAATAACTTCTTTGATATTGGGTAAGGTAGGTAAATAACATTAATAAAATATTTTACTAATACCCAAATTAATAATAAAATATTTCACCTATATTCAAATCAATAATAAAATATTTCACACATACCAAAATTAAACAATTTAAAATTATTCAAGGCATGTACCTCTTTTTAAATTTAAAGGATTTTGATTGGTTTACATATTATGACATGGAATTATGTGAAAATTTAATGGTCACTTTTAGGGTGAAATGCCCTCTAATTTTAAGATCTCATGATTATTTTTAGCATTTTGGTAGAACTTTCACTACCATTTTCATCCACCTTTTGATCCTTCTTGTGTGATTTGAGCAACTAATAACCTCTTCTATTGAGTAATGATTTCCTCCATGTGAGTGCATCAAGGTACTTCACAAAATAGAATTCATTCTCAACCTAACATGTGATAATTATTTTGCTTCCCATGATATGTAAAGTAAATTCATTCTTTAAGTATACTTGCACTCTTCATTTCCTTTCCTTTTCTACCTTATTATTAGTAGACTAATCATAGATATCTAACATTTGTGCACATAATTCAACCATAGATTGTAGTTGAAGGAGCTCCCCCTGAATTTCTACATTTCTTGCCCCCTCACTTGAGGCTCCTCTCAATTACTTTACAGGACCACTTGTTGCTCCTTAACAATATGATTTTTTTCCTTCTAGCTCCCCTTTTCTTTTCTAGATATTTTTTAATTTTACTTGCATGCTTGAAGTACTTTCACAAGGATTCTTTTTCTTCAATTTAGATTCCATGAGGGCCAAGAGAAAGTTGTAGTATTTGGCCTTTATGATTGAGATTATGGTATGTAAAACATTTTATGTGCCAAATAAATTGAGGAAATGGCTCCAAACTTTTCCTCATATGATTTCTATTATTTTTCCATAAGCCCTACAATCAACATATTTATATGTGAACTCATTACACTTGTAACAATACCCAATAAAGAAAATTTTGAACTAATGGGGTTTCTTGAGAATTGAGCTTCTTCATGTATTGGGAACAAATTGTCTTTCTCCATCTACAATTTGTTGTAGTTTGTCCAAATAACTCACAATTAAAATACCTTACATTTCTCTAATGCTTCCATGTCACCTTCTCCAACTTTTGATTCTTATGATGATTTTCTTCATTTATGCTCGAGGTTTATGCTTAGGATTTCTCAAAGTTTGATTTGTTTGCTTATATTGAATTCAATCCTCTCTCTTCTAATTTTGCTTCAAGTTTCTTGCAACTGTTGATTTGATCTTTAACCAGTTTTTTTTCTTCATCTTTAGTCTTCCTCACCTTATAGAACTTGGTTTTTAGATTAGAATTTTTGTTTTTTAATCACACTCTCTCGCCTCGAGAATGTAGAGATTACTTCATATCTCTATTGTGTGAGGTGAGCTTCTCAATTAATTTTGTTTGAGGTTTATTTTTTACTTCGAGGGTGACTAGTCTCTTGAGATCTTCATCTTCACATTTGCACACTCAAACTACACCTTCATGATCTCTTGAGGAATCAACCCCAAAACAATTATCATCAACTTCTTCAATGACCCCAAAATCATGACCACTAGATTGGCAAGAAATGTTTCCATCACTAAAAATATTGTGTTCCATATCTTTTCATGAGCCTCCAAACTAGAGATAAATTAAGGCCCATATAACCATCCTTGAGCATGTTAAGCCTCCATTTTTGCATTAAATGAGATATTTTTAACTTTACATCCCTTGTAGTAAACATTTGTAATTTTCTATTTATTTTTTTAAGAACTTATTAATGAGATTTCATTGAGTTTATTCCACTTGAATTAGGTAATAAAAATATTAAAGCTAATAATGAAATTTATACCATTTAATTTTCACTAGATTACGTTATGCATTTGATAGATTAACTAGCTCACTAGTTCTTTAATTTCCATCTTTTAGAATAGTATTTTTCTTCTCCTTTTTAGCACATGTTAACACGGGTATTTGGAGTGATTCCACTTTGAATGGAGTCATAAGACATCCTAATTAATAAAAACATTTCTCCTATCCCATTTTAATTTCATTTACTTGGTCATTCATTGAATTATCTCCTCATGTAGCAGTTTTGTTTCACGTGTAGCAATTCTGTTTTGCACGTGTAAACTTGAATATATTTGCTCCAAAATATTGGTTGTTGTCTCTTAGCTTGAATCGTAACCCCAAGTCTCTAAATCCATGATTTAGGAAGAACAAACACCAATTAGGACATGCCTTTTTATAGAGTAGATTATGTTAGGGTGCAACCCTAACACCTTTATTTATGCAATAGGGTTGAGTCAAAATTATAGTCGTTAAAGAGTCAATAGAGTCTGTATTAATAATTGTAAGTGGTTGACTCGCATTTAGAAAGGGACTAGTGTTAGTTGACAATGGGCCATGGTATTAGATAGATGGTATTGAGAGAACCATGGTAATGTCCTATGGTATTGTATGTATGAATCCTATATAAAGTATAGAGACTTCCCATTAAGGAATATCTAGTCTTATTTTTTAATCAAGCTCTGCTTTGTTGGAGGTTCCCCGTTGAAGAGGCAAGTGAACTTTGCTTTCATTTCTTAATAATAAAATACTTTCTTTTTTTCTCACTTTTTTCTGTGTTCTAGGTTGTATTTCTTCGCATATTTGGTATTTTGGAGATTCTCGTAGGTCAAGAGCATAACAAATTAGGCTTATTTATTTGAATTCATGTTGTTAAGATTTCAATTACAAATAGTTTTTCTTTCCTAGGATTAATTTGATTTCAAAGTATCATTTCCATTCTTGTAATTATTTTAGGCTTTGATTTCATGAAATTCACTCCATTACATGAGATCAACGAAATAAGGACACATTTTATGTTCCACATATAGTGTCAACACCTCTTAAGTTTGTATGAACCTCACGTTGATAATTAAAATTGGTAGCCTTGGATGTTGCACCATTATCGTTTTAATACTTGGGCTCATCACCTTTTGGCACCATTTCTCAGGAGGTGTCAAAGTATGCATTGTTTTCTTGCCTAGTTGATTCAAATTTTCTACTTTTTGCAAGAACAAAAAAAAAATCATTAGGCATATTTAATTTCAAAAACATTAGCATTGTTATTAAAAAAAAAATGCATGTCCAATGTCGACCCCCTCTCCATTTGATCATGTGGTGCAGTAAGAGCCACATCCCCATCCACTTTTGTAAGTAGAAAAAGAGGAGGTTACAAAGAATGTAGAAGGAATCAATGGAGATGATGACAATGAAGAGGCTCCTCTAGATTCCCCATTCAAGATACTGATATCAATGTTCATATGAAGAACATACCTCCATCTTTCCTTCCCAGCTTCTATGTATGAGGTCAGAGGATCCATAAGCCTTTGTCGTTGAATTTGATATACTTTGTAAATCTTATAGTTACTTAGTAAAGACTCAAAAGTTCATATTGTTATAGGAAACATTGAATGATACATCTCCTAAATGGTTCATGAGATGAGGAACTAATTTAATAATATCATGGAATGATATGCAAAAGATATTTCTAGAAAAGTATAAATATCCTAATCTTAAGGAATAAATCTTTAAAATGAATAAAAAAGAATATAATAACCTTGAGGATCTAATAGATATGTTCACATATAATGTTAAGAGGGAAAAATTACATCATGTATGATCAACACCCTAAAAACCCTCTTACTTAGTAAAATTATGGATGAGTGGATTGATCTCCTTGATCTTGTGAGTAGAGGTGATGTATACCAATTATTATTTGAATAAATTTGTGAAACATGAAAACAATGATTAAGAGGAAGGCAAAGAGTAATTAAATCAGCATCAAGATCGATAAGTCAAGTTAAATTTGGAAATTTGTTTGATGACTTTAAAACATAAATTCTTAGCAATCTAAGAAAACAATTAGAAATGTTAAGAATGGAAGATTAGGAAAACTAAGATGTCGATATTTGGGTTTTCCATGCATAATCACATGCTATTAAATATTTTCCATCATTACCAAGGTTGAAGGAAGTTTACCAGGACGAAAATGGAGCAATTCAATCACCAAAGCAAGCTATGTTTTGTAGCTCCAAGAGGACCATGGTAACCTAGTAAACCTAATATGATGCAAGAACCTAATTCCTATTTTAAAGGTTATGCACATCCATCTAAAAGTAATTGGAATGCACCCTTTCCTTAGCAACCTTGACCATCTCAACCCCAAAACTAATCTTGGAAACAAGGTTGGTAAGACCTCATGGGATAAATCAACAATATCCTCAATATTATCATCAATATCCTCCATACCCAACTCCATGTTATCCCTACCATCCACCTCCACCTCAACCACAAATCCAACGACATCCATATTAAAGATGACGCCCACTCAACTACTTGTACCACCATTTCTAAACCCACACAAGGAAGTAGCTTAGACCAGTTATAATGTTGAGGCACAACACTTCCTAACATCTCCTCTTGATCTCAATGGTATTCATCTTAGCTCAAGAAGGGTATTAAAAAAAAGATATTATTTTGGTGTCACTGAACGACACCATTAAAAAAAAGAATATTCAAATGAGAAGCCAAAAGAATCATGGGTTGCACTTGATGAAGAGAAGACATCAGAATGAGAGATTATGAAAGTTCCTCATGTTTACCATCAAATCCTCCATGTCGTGAAGAGAATAATATTCAAAAAGAGGAATATTTGAATTTCATGGTAGAATAATACATGAAGAATGATCCATGTGAGCAAGCGAACCGAAGGTATCAAAGATGTATTGAGTTTTTCTTCTGGAAAATCAACAAGATGGAGCATCACTCTCTTCCTAAATTGTGTTTTATATCGTCAAAGTCAAAGCATTTTGTCTCCCACATTCAAGTACATGTGAAAGCATATTTTTCAAGCTAACACATGAGTTTACCTATTATCTTGTTATGCACCTCACTCCATTGGAAGTATTCTTATACTTGAAAGATGTCTTCTTTTTTTCAAGTAGGATAGGATAGAGGAATACAAGAAAAAAGGAAAAAGAGGAAAAAAATAAAGGAAGAAAAAAAAATCTGGAGTGAAAACCTTCTTTGAGGTGCATGATATTGGCTCATTGATTGAAAATCTCCATGAAATGGTCAATGGGTTGGAAAACAGAGAAAAGAAAGTGAAAAAGAAAATATCTTAGGTGAAAACCTCCTTTGAGGTGGGGAGGGAGACCTACTATTTGAAAATGCCAATGCGAGAGCTAGTAGGCCTAGAAAAAAAAGGAGAAAAATGGAAAATGAAAAGGGAAAAAAAAATTGTTCCATTTCTCTCTCTCTCATGAATGTGGGTGCTCTTCATCCTTTGCAAGCAACAAGAACAATTTAGCAACAAAAGAAACACTTGATTAACAACCTAGTCAAAGGAAGTCAAACTTGGACCTCCCCTCCTTTACTCAGATACTCTAATAGGACCATGTCCATGTCAATCCATCACCCTCATCCATTTCCAACATCCACCCATAATTCCCAATCCTTTCTCATGCATTTTCCTTAATTTCCTAAAATTCCACACTAGGTTTATATTTTTCTATAGGAGGCCAAAACACAAAGTGCAATTTTTCTATCATATGTTGAAAAACCTGCATCCATTGGTGGCAATGTTTCATTGGGAAATTCATATGGATGATGGTAACATGCTCAAGAAATTTAAACAAATTCAAGTGCCCACTTTTCAAGAAATCAACCTCCATCACCTAGAACCATGTTTAATGTTTTTCCATATTTGTGCATCCATTTGCTAAGAGGTTTTATGGGGAGGTGCATAAGGATGATGGAAACATTCTCAAAAAAATTCGAGTCAATCGAGGCTACCATTTGAGATATATTGATAAAATAATTCTTTTACATGAGGCTTTCCTCAAATGTTACAATAAGTACCATAATTTCTACAGGAGGCAGATATGATTGGAGAAAGAGGAAAAAAGGTCATATCTTATTTAGGGAAGATTGAGAGAGGCCCCCCAACACCACTTTCATCACTCATCCTCTCTATCTAGATAAGATTCATCTTCAAATTCAAATCTACCTTACATGAAAAAAATTATAAGAAGATTTTTCATCAACTTTTCAACCACCTACACAACCTCTTGGTGATTTTAACCATGTCCTTATACCACCTATGACTTTCCATCAATACCACATTTAATAATCATGTCTCTAACATGAATCAAATGACTGTTATAGGAAGAGGATTCCTCCTATAACAACTTGGGTAGTTACAACAGAACTCAACATCAATTCTTTTCACCCACAGAGAAGAATATCGAGCCACTTTGAACATTAGGATGCCATTTCTAAATTGAGAAGGGGCGTATCAACAGATAATCCATCCACTCCTACTCCAGTATATTAAAATTTTGGAAGAAGCATTCACACAAAAAAGAAATTATGAATCAAAGAATCATCATTCTAGATTGCAGATTACTGTGGTGTGATTTCTGAATGGAGTTCGGATTTTCCACAGTGTTCATGTTTTGTGGTCGACGTTTCGAGTCTTCAACTAGACTCATCATCAGGACAAATTTTGTGAGGAGAAAAGAAGTAAATTGGTAGGTATAAATATGAAACAAGCAGTATGTGAAGACAAATGGCCGACTCTTTGTATGTTCATTAATAATTTAATTATTTGTTATTGTCATTTAAGATTTTGAGTATAATTTAACCCCTAAATAGTTATTTCTAATTTTTGTATTAATATTAGTATTTAATAATTAGTTTTATTTTCTCATTATGAATTTATTATTTAATTATTGCTTATTAATTGTTATTTATGCTTAATACTTTATTAACTATTTGTTTATGCTTATTAATTATTGTTTATGTTTATTTATTATTATTAAATTATTGCGTATTAATTATTGTTTTATGTTAGTACTTTGATATTTATGTTGTTGCTCATAATTGTTTTAAATGAAACTATATTAGCATTATTTATTATGTCTACTTATAAATTAATATTTGTTGTTATTAATACTTATTAGTTCATTCTAGTTTATTAATGCTAGAATTATTTTTATTGCTATTTAAAATTAATTGTTTTTTGTGTTTATTTAATAATGGTCATCTTGGTGTTATTCTAACTCTTTAATATTTTTAGCTCATATTTATTTTTCTATCAGCTATAATAACCAACGATGGTTGATATTCTAGGGAACTATATATTTAAAAGATAGTTGCTTATTTATATTGCTTCTTTATGTTATTTACTAGGATATTTATTAAAGTTCTTCTATATATACTTATTATTATTATCTATTATAATTGATATTTATTTTTATTATGATGATTATGTTATCCCTATTTTAATATTCATATTATTATTGCTTCTATTATTTATATATATCTATAGTTATAATTAGCTACTTTCTATTATAATAAAGGGTTATATCCTTTATATTTCAATCTTTTTAGATGTTTAATCTTATTATTTATATTATAGAAAGTAGTAGGATTCTTTTTATCCTAGATATTCATTCAAGCCTAGGTCTCTAAGGAGCAGTAAGCTTAATGTTAATATGCGAGGGCAGGTCAAGGATTTTTAACATCGATATTAAGGTTAATTTCGGGGGAGAGCAGGGGGTTCCAATTTTTGCTAATTTCCATACCACCATCCCTATTAAGGATTTTAGGATGTTTAATGATTTCAATGGCTTCTCTAACCTTACGATTGAATTGGTTTTCTACCTTGGCAATGACTTTGGTGTCTTCTAAGCAAATATGATGTTTAGTTTTACCTACATGCTCAGCTAGGGCTGAGGATTTGGTTCTTTCGTGACGGATGTCTGCACTATGCTCTTTGAGTCTAATCTTGATGGATCTACCAGTTTCTCCGATGTATTGATCCCCACAAGAACACTTGATGAGATAAACTCCTTTTTGCTGAAGATGCTCTTGGTTGTCCTTAACAGATCTCATTCTTTGCTTAATGGTAGACAGGGGTTTGAAAGCAGTCTTAATATTTTTCTTACTGAGGATTTTAGCTATTTTGTCAGTGACTCCTTGGATGTAAGGAAGGTAGGTATTGGAGGTAGGGGTATCTTTAGTTTTGTTTTTATTGTTATCAGATTCTGCTTTTTGAATGGCTTTGTATATGTTTTTATTGTTGTACCCTAGGTTGGCAAAGGTTCTTTTAAGGTAAGAGATTTCTTCATCGGTATGGTTACTATCAGAGATTCTATAAGCTCTAGTGAAGAGGGTTTGTAGGACCCCCATTTTTTGGGCAGGGTGGTGATGAGAATCGGCATGAAGGTAGTTATCTGTATGGGCTTTCTTCCTAAAAACTTTGTGACCAATGGAACCATCCTTCTTTCTAATGAGGAGAATGTCCAAGAACGGAATGCAATTGTTTTCTTCCACTTCCATGGTGAATTTGATGTCTTCAGACAGGCTATTAAGATGGTCTAGGAATTTGCTTAGCTCCTTCTCGCCATGAGGCCAATTGACATTGGTGTCATCCACAAACCTAACCCAGGACTTGGGTTTTAATGGATATGAATCCAGTGCCTTCTTCTCGAATTTTTCCATGAAAAGGTTTGCCACTATAGGTGATAGAGGTGATCCCATAGCGACACCTGAAGTTTGTTCAAATATTTCACCTTGGAAGGAGAAGAAGGTTGAGCGAAGACAGATTTCAGCTAATTTTGCGGTCTGGGGATCTGGTACGCCTTGAAATTCGAAAAACCGGGACCGCCCTGGCTAGATTATCCTCAACTGCATTCAGAGCCCACCTGAAGCTAGCAACAACAATAGAGCAGAACCTATGGAAGGTAATTGATGCATCCGCAGCACTGAAAGCCAGTAAAATGAAGGAGAATGCCGAGTCTAAACACCGCAGCAAACTGAATAACATGGAAAGGCGTGAGAGATCGGAAGAAGAAAACCACAACGCTGCTCCTCAAACAGATTGGGTTAATGCACAGATAAGCTTTATATGTCCAAACCAAATATACACAGATTGGGGTACGCAGCTGAAACACAAAGAAATGCAAAAAAGGGGACAACGAAAAACTGGAACACGCTATCCCATAGTTGCAGCCTCCACGCATAACACGCATTCGCAGATAGCACAGGTAGGACAGCGTGCAACATATCCACACAGCAGAACCCCTGCGCCTATTAATTCGACTGATGATGACCGCGGAAATGAGGGAAGCAGTGATATTGATCAGCAGTTAATTAACGTTGCAGACACCCCAACGAAAAACGATAATCCAAAACGCTCAGGTGATATAATTAATCAATGGTTAATTGACTCCATTTACATTGCAGACATTACCCCAACGAAAAACGATAATTCAAAACATTGTAACGATTATCCAAAACGCTCCGGGGATATAATTAATCAACAGTTAATTGACTCCAGTTACGTTGCAGACATTACCCCAACGAAAAACGATAATTCAAAGCACTGTAACGATAAGGATATGGTCACTACGGAAGGGAGAACAGGTAGCTATAACGATGAGGATATGGTCACTGCGGAATTGAGAACAGGTAGCTGTAATGATGAGGATATGGTCACTGCGGAAGTGGGAACAGGTAGCTGGGAGAGCGCCCAGAGTCTCAGGTACGAATCTAATACCAAACCTAATAAATCATTGATGAATAAGCCTTTTACTAATAATAATATTGATAGCATAAGCATAGAGAGAAGGTGTAATAAAACCTTTCACAATAATAGCGCAGATAGTGTTAATATAGATAATAACCTTACGAACAGTAGCGTGAATAATAAAAAAGTAGTCAACATATCTTCTTATGAACTGAAGAAAGAAGAAGTAGATGTCCTAAACAAAGGTCTAAACTTTGCAGTAGCCCCTAACAAAATCCCCAATGAAGAAATCATTTGCAACCTTGAAGATGGAATTAAGACGCTAAATGAGGATGAAAAAGAGCTCATCAGGCAAGAAGTCGCTGTTATCCTTAGAAAAGCCAAAACCCCCAGAAAAAACCTAAGCCCTGAACAGCTTAAAGCCCTAAATAGTCTTAGAAATAATAAGGACATTGTCATTTTAAAGGCCGACAAAGGAGGCGCCACTGTCGTTATGGATCATGAAGATTATATTAACAAAATGAAAGACCACCTTTATAATAGCGGTAGCTACAAAAAGCTTGACAAAAACCCCATATCCAAAATCTCCAACCTCGTAAAGAAAGCCATTAAAGAAACAAGCCTTGATGATAAAACAAAAAAGAGATTAACCCCTAGCTTTGAAATCACCCCCAGAATCTATGGGGCCCCTAAAATTCATAAAAATGATGTCCCCCTTAGACCCATAGTCAACACCATAGGGTCTCCCACTTATGAGCTAGCCAAGTACGTCGCCAGCATTCTATCCCCGCTAGCAGGCAAGACTAGCTCTTACATTAAACACTCCAATCAATTTGTAAACCTCATTAAAAACACCAAGCTAGAACCAGGAGATAAAATCGTAAGCTTTGACGTAGTCCAGCTCTTCACCAAAATTCCCCTAAATGAAGCTATCCAGGTTGTTAAAGATGTAGCAGATCCCCAGACCGTAAAATTAGCCGAAATCTGTCTTCGCTCAACCTTCTTCTCCTTCCAAGGTGAAATATTTGAACAAACTTCAGGTGTCGCTATGGGATCACCTCTATCACCTATAGTGGCAAACCTTTTCATGGAAAAATTCGAGAAGAAGGCACTGGATTCATATCCCTTAAAACCCAAGTCCTGGGTTAGGTTTGTGGATGACACCAGTGTCAATTGGCCTCATGGCGAGAAGGAGCTAAGCAAATTCCTAGACCATCTTAATAGCCTGTCTGAAGACATCAAATTCACCATGGAAGTGGAAGAAAACAATTGCATTCCGTTCTTGGACATTCTCCTCATTAGAAAGAAGGATGGTTCCATTGGTCACAAAGTTTTTAGGAAGAAAGCCCATACAGATAACTACCTTCATGCCGATTCTCATCACCACCCTGCCCAAAAAATGGGGGTCCTACAAACCCTCTTCACTAGAGCTTATAGAATCTCTGATAGTAACCATACCGATGAAGAAATCTCTTACCTTAAAAGAACCTTTGCCAACCTAGGGTACAACAATAAAAACATATACAAAGCCATTCAAAAAGCAGAATCTGATAACAATAAAAACAAAACTAAAGATACCCCTACCTCCAATACCTACCTTCCTTACATCCAAGGAGTCACTGACAAAATAGCTAAAATCCTCAGTAAGAAAAATATTAAGACTGCTTTCAAACCCCTGTCTACCATTAAGCAAAGAATGAGATCTGTTAAGGACAACCAAGAGCATCTTCAGCAAAAAGGAGTTTATCTCATCAAGTGTTCTTGTGGGGATCAATACATCAGAGAAACTGGTAGATCCGTCAAGATTAGACTCAAAGAGCATAGTGCAGACATCCGTCACGAAAGAACCAAATCCTCAGCCCTAGCTGAGCATGTAGGTAAAACTAAACATCATATTTGCTTAGAAGACACCAAAGTCATTGCCAAGGTAGAAAACCAATTCAATCGTAAGGTTAGAGAAGCCATTGAAATCATTAAACATCCTAAAATCCTTAATAGGGATGGTGGTATGGAAATTAGCAAAAATTGGAACCCCCTGCTCTCCCCCGAAATTAACCTTAATATCGATGTTAAAAATCCTTGACCTGCCCTCGCATATTAACATTAAGCTTACTGCTCCTTAGAGACCTAGGCTTGAATGAATATCTAGGATAAAAAGAATCCTAATAATTTCTATAATATAAATAATAAGATTAAACATCTAAAAAGATTGAAATATAAAGGATATAACCCTTTATTATAATAGAAAGTAGCTAATTATAACTATAGATATATATAAATAATAGAAGCAATAATAATATGAATATTAAAATAGGGATAACATAATCATCATAATAAAAATAAATATCAATTATAATAGATAATAATAATAAGTATATATAGAAGAACTTTCGTAAATATCCTAGTAAATAACATAAAGAAGCAATATAAATAAGCAACTATCTTTTAATATATAGTTCCCTAGAATATCAACCATCATTAGTTATTATAGCTGATAGAAAAATAAATATGAGCTAAAAATATTAAAGAGTTAGAATAACACCTAGATGGCCATTATTAAATAAACCCAAAAAACAATTAATTTTTAATAGCAATAAAAATAATTCTAGCATTAATAAACTAGAATGAACTAATAAGTATTAATAACAACAAATATTAATTTATAAGTAGACATAATAAATAATGCTAATATAGTTTCATTTAAAACAATTATGAACATCAACATAAATATCAAAGTTCTAATATAAAACAATAATTAATAAGCAATAATTTAATAATAATAAATAAACATAAACAATAATTAATAAACATAAACAAATAATTTAATAAAGTACTAAGCATAAATAACAATTAATAAGCAATAATTAAATAATAAATTCATAATGATAAAATAAAACAAATTATTAAATACTAATATTAATACAAAAATTAGAAATAACTATTTAGGGATTAAATTATACTCAAAAACTTAAATGGCAATAACAAATAATTAAATTATTAATGAACATACAAAGAGTCGGCCATTTGTCTTCACATCCTGCCTGTTTCATATTTATACCTACCAATTTACTTCTTTTCTCCTCACAAAATTTGTCGTGATGATGAGTCTAGTTGAAGACTCGAAACGTCGACCACAAAACATGAACACTGTGGAAAATCCAAACTCCATTCAGAAATCATCATTCTTTGAAGACTTGTACATAAGAAAACAAAGGCAATCAAAACCTTCAATCCATCATGATATGAATCCGAGAAACATCATGCATGCATCTATAGGAACCCTCACGTAAGGAACACATATGAAATACTCTTCACCTCTTCTCTTGAGTGTATTATGGTTAGAAATTTGTTGTCAAAGAATTAGAGATGAGGTTTTATATGTTAAGTATAGGTCAGGAGTCTCAACCACCCTCAACTAGTTAATTGTAGCTAACTCCCTCACTCATGCAATGTGGAAAAGTCAAACTAAGAAGGGTGATGGTTATGAGGAGTGGGGGCAACATAAAAGTAGAAAATTTTTGTAAAGGCCATGTCACTGAAAACACTCTAAGCCATTACCAAAAAAGGGAATAAAATTAAAATGCTTAAATTCATTTGCAAAATTACTCATTCCCAAGAAATAGTTGGAGAAAGCCATCGAGGTACAAAAGTAAGAGTGAGCTGCTATTAGGGGTTACCTTTTGTACTACAGAAGAGATACAATTTATTTATAGGTGCTAGAGGATCAGGCATAGGTTCTACAAGAGAAACAAAGTTGCTATAGGAGATAGAGTAGGTGTTAAGAGAGAGAGTCTCTCTTTTACATAATTGTCCCAAGAGGAAAAAATGGGCCCTCTCTTGAGCATTGTTGGTGAAAAACCCTTATAATTTTGAAGTAGGTTGCAAGGAAGGGGTAAGTAATTGATCTCTCACATCTTACAAACAAACATATGTGAATTTTTGCTAAATTCATGCACTAAACATCCCATAGTAGAACCATAAAAGATAAGTTTGGAGTTTTGTTGTGAGTATGAGAATTATGATAAGAGAATACACTTATTTCTGAATTGGAATACCTCACTCATCAACAAGAATAACTCCTCCTCCTCCTTCCATAAGTTGAAATCCTAAGTTGCTCTAAAATTGATAATTGAGAGCAAGGTTCACTTGCAAAAAACATGAGAAAAAATTCAACACCTTGTGGCATGAAAAAAATTTGTTGACATGGATAGAGGAGCTTTTCTAGAATCACATGATAAAATCCTATTGCACTTTCTCCTCTCCTTCATGTGCCATAGTAGAGCCTTCAGGTTTCTTACTAGGTGTTTCTATTTTCTTTCTTTGGGGCATGAACTAATGATAATTTTTTTCACTATTCCCTTTTAATCACTTCAAACTAATTTTTAAAACAAGACGTATGCAAATTCTGAAAAAAGATTACACACAATTTTTTTATTTGTAGGAGCTTGATATTGAATCTGATGTATCTCTGAAATTTTGAATCTCCAAGGTCTGAAATTATGAACTGTGGTGACCCATTGAATCCTCTTTTTTACGGCATCACTCTGATTGAAAATGGATTGTCCAAGAAAGAGATATACCCAATCCTCGAAGATGACCTGATTATTCACATTTTCAATAGAGCAAACTTGTATGAAATGCTCCGTGTCATGGTCTCAACCTTCGGACCTCAAAATGCTGCACAAACAACTATAGTCTATCCTCTTGTTGTCAATTCTTACCCAATTTCAATTTGAGACGCAAAGATAAAGTTATGATTATTTTCCCAAGGTCACCTATTTGGGATGTAATTCATGATCCTGCACGAAACCTAAATTCATTGGATCATATATCCAAAAATATAGTGAGACAAGCTCTTAAATTCGGACCTGAGGGTCATCAATATCTGTACTCCAATGGGTTCTGTTTTTAGCTTTTGAAACATCGTATAAAAAATGTTATAGTGAAAATTCCACGATGACCTCTTTAAAGAAGCGAAACACTAGAATCCAAAGATCTCATAAAAATTGTTATGCAACCAACTCACAAAATAGAAGAAAAGATAATTCAACGACTTCAAAGTAATCCTCTTCAAGTGGGAAACCTCCTTTACATTACAAAAATGAATAATTCTTACATGATACAAATGACAAAACCTCCTTTCTAAATATAGGAGTCTAAGGGGGCAAAATATAATCAAATCTCAAATAACAATAATAATAAAAGGCACAAAAATAACAATAGTGGGCTTCTATGGGGCACAAAAATAACAATGTGGGCACTACTAGGGCATAACAATAAAAATAAGGGGTGACAATGACAATAGTAATGGGGGAATCACTAGTATTATAGGGACCTAACATGCCCCTCTCCTTCATAAAGGTGTTGTCCTTAATGCATGAGTAGTTTTCAATGCTTCCCTATAAAATTATCATCCTCCCATATGGAATCTTCAGTGGGTAATTTCTTCCACTTGATGAGATACTCTAAAATTGATCTATTCCCTAGCTACTGAGTTCCTCGTTGTGTGACTGCTTCAGGTTCCAATATGGTTTTTCCTTGTTCATCAAGTTCCGGAAATATTGTTTGAA